>JAODJW010000079.1:1417691-1429637 GCA_026777045.1 Hyperopisus bebe
ACAGAGGACTTCCTGGGGACGTCCTACACTGAGCTCCTGGGGCAATCCTCTCGGCCCAGCTTGTCAAGGAGCTTCTCAGCACGGGTCAGACGCAGGGAGCGGGTGAGAATCCCTGCTGGGGGTCCCTCTTTAACTACGTCAGGAGGGGGATTATCTTTCATTTACCCATCCAGCAGTCATGCTGTTTTTATTACCTGCTTCTCCAACGGCATTGTAATGACCTGGAGCTTTTACAGGGATTACAGCTGCTGTATGGGCGGGTGGCAGTAACCAGAGCAGTGTGTGCATTTTGCATGAAAACATATTATTCACATGTAGAGGGGCTGCAAATTAAACGCTGCGACGTTCATATGAGGTCATAGGGTGACTCGCTTTTGTAGAATAGCGTTTGAAAGCATTACAGTCTTAAATTCAGCAAAGATCAGATGGAAAGGAGTTTTGCTGAAGTTGTTTTTTGCATGGGTGCCACTAGGTGTCAGTGTGGTATCAGCAGTGGTCTAAAGCCCCTCACGGCCCCTGAGTGCCTCAGTCAAACCCATGAATAAATTTACTGAGCTGCCCACCCGCCCACACCCCCAGAGGGGAACGACGTCTCGTTTTTTTCCATTCCAGGAACGATCCCCGGAGCAGTTTGGTTTAAAATTCCACACCATGCCCCCTCTGAAGTCAGGCTGCCTCACTGCATCCCTGCCCATGGCCAGCAACACGGTGCCCCCCCCGGGCTCCGACAGGGACACGCCCGATGGGCGAGAGCGAAGCGGGCAGCATCGCCAGGCCGTGCCACACGAGACAGGTATCAGTTACCCCCACATGCCTCACTTCCTGCCCGAAAGAGCAAATTCTTACTAGGTAATGAACAGGGTGCTGTTTACAGCGAATACTGGGGCCCCCCCCCCCCCCCGAGGCCCCTCACATCGGCTGGCATCGGGCTTGACGTAGAAATGGCCTCTTCAGGAGAATCGGCGTGTGCAAATAACAGCTGCCAACATGCTTTCCCCAAGCTGCAGGAAACACAGACCCTAAGGATGCAGAGGAGCAGACCCAGGTGGAGGAGATTACGGATGACAGTGGGAGCGTGAAGGGATTGGGGGACACCACCGACTTCCTGAACCTGGTGAGAGAATCACATATTCACATATTAATGTGCTTCTGTGTGTGTGTTTACTGAACGCTCACACACACGCACACACACACACGGCTGCACGTTCATGTCCATTTCAGGCCCCTAATGACAGGCAGCTTTGGGGTTAGCCCTGGAAGCAGGACCCGCGTGCATCCTGACACTCACTGGCTCACTGACACTGGCTCACTGACACTGGCTCACTGACACTTGGCTTTTGCCGTTCTTTTTGCATAAGCTTAGCAGCGACGGGAAGTGGAATCCAGTTTCTGTGCCTGAGCCTGGCTTACCCCCAACCCCACCCCCTGCACATTTTAAACCCCTCCCGTTTCCCCTCTGTTGCAATCACTCTGCAGTTTTTCCGACATTATTACATTACAGTGCCCCCCTTACCCTCTCCATTTACAAAAAATGTATTTCCGACAGAACAGCCAAGCCCCGCAGTTGTAGTTTTCCCTGAGATTTATACTGGGGGGGTGGGTAGTCCACAGAGTTTCCAGACATATGGTGAGCTCTGCTGCGGGCATGGTCTCAACGGGGGGGCCTTACCGAGCAGCCATGGGCTTGAGCCCCCCCCCGGCCCCCTCAGACTGTGGCTGTAATCAGTGCCACGTGGCCCAAATGAGAGAACGCATCCCAGTCACGCATACCAGTCACGCATCCCAGTCACGCATCCCAGTCACGCATCCCAGTCACGTAGCATCAGTGTGTCTCTCACTATGGTGTGACTCTCCAGAGGCACCCATCCAAAAAACTTTTTAATGATTTAAAAATGATTTCTACATACTGCTTCGTATGTCTATGTGTGTATTTTTGCAGCAAACTTAAGTGTGTTGCACGTTCTCTTTTCTGTTGGAAAATTGATGTCAGTATGTTCTGTGTGAGATGTAAAGCCGGCCGTACCGAAGTTCTGTAGCCGGCCGTACCGAAGTTCTGTAGCCGGCCGTACCGAAGTTCTATAGCCGGCCGTACCGGGGCTCTGTAGCCGGCCGTACCGAAGTTCTGTAGCCGGCCGTACCGAAGTTCTGTAGCCGGCCGTACCGAAGTTCTGTAGCTGACCGTACTGAGGCTCTGTAGCATTCTGGAAGAGTCAGGAAAGTCATATCCGAAATGATCTGGTCATTGGCTGAGGTTCCTCATGTTGTCCATCTTACATGACAGACCCACGTGATGAAGATGACCCCCGGAGGTGGGACTTTGACCTTTTCTCCAGTTCAGAAAGACCAGGTAGGACTGCCCTGCTGCTGACCTCTTGGTCTCATGTTTGGTTTGCCGAACCACATGAGATATCGCAGCAGTATTCTGTTCTATGTCACTCATAATCAACAGTGTTTTTTTTATAGTATTCAATAAAGAATTAACATAAATTAACATTCATCCCATTTGTGGAGAATTTGGTTTAAAGCAAATGAGCAGAATGACTGTGTTGGCTCTGTTGGACCTTTACTCTACTCATCTTTTCCCCCACGCTATTGAAGGCTCTGTCTTTGTTCAGAACTCATCCATCTCTGCATGTGCACTTTATATTTTCTCTGTGCTCTCTCTCTTTTCCCCCCTGATTTCTTGCACTTGGGCCAAAGAATCTTAACATTGCACAAAGGCATGGTATGGCGGTGGGGGCGGGGCCCGGTCAGGTCATGGGAATGGAGGGCGGGGCACCACACCTGGCCCATCCCACCGAGTCACTGACAGGCTCCAAGTTGGGGCTTACTGAAGATACCAAACATAGAATTATCCTGGAGGCTGACAGTAAGAAGGAAGACTGAGGGGAAAATAAATCCTAGGAGCTCAAGCTGAGCTTCAGCTTGTAAAGGTTGGAAGAGATCAAAAGGGAGCCAGAGCTGAACCAAACAATGAGACGAATCCACTAGAAATTAAGAGGCACTCAGTGGTACATGGAGATCCAGCAGAAGACTGGAAGCACAGTCACCGTCCAAAGAAAAACCATTACAGGGAACGGTGCTGGTGTAGAAGGTCGATCTGCAGAGGTCAAAGTTCAAAAAGTAGGAAGCCATTTGTCAGATGTATGCTTTAAATGTAAGGCCAAATAATTAGAAGCAAAAGCGAATGAGGTGAAAGAAATGGCTCTGAAAGCTGAACTGAAGCTCAGAGAGACAGGAGGAGTTAAAAAGGCAGCTCCAGTAGGAGCGGAGGCCCTGTGAGAGGGGAAGGGGAGGCGAGCGGGATCCAAGCCGGCGGTGACGGGGAGCAGCGGAAGGAGCCCCTTCGAGAGGCCTCAGCTTCAGAGAAGTGGAAGGGGAAGCCGCCGATGGAACAGGCAAGGACAGACCTGTAGGAGAGGAGCGCAAGGCTGCTGACGTGGAGGGTGGGCTTGTGAGGGGGGGGGGCAGGCAGGCGGATACGTGCCACAAAGGAGAGGCAAGCTAGTGCACAGGTAAGAGGCAAACCTGTAGGAGCTACAGAAATGGGGGCGATGGAGGGGGAAGGAAAGCTATGAAAGGCAAAAGCAACACTGTGCTGGAGGAGGGTGAACAAACGGAGGGAAGAATGGCGAACGGAGAGAGAAGGCGATTAGCTTCAGAAGCACATGTGTAAAGACTAAAGGTGGCCTCATCGAAGAGGAAATCGGACTGTTTGACGTGACACCTAGAAAAGCCAAAGTGAGTTTGTGGGTAAGGAGGGTGAAGAATTAGGTGTGAGAGGGTCACATGTAAAATAAAAAGACATAGAAATAGGAGTGAGGAAGAGGGGCAAGGTGGACAAAAATGGCGCAAGTAGGAGACGCAACTGAAAAGAGTAGAAATGAGTGGCAAAGGCTGAAGCTGAGCGAAAAGAGGAAGAAGTGAACTTGCCGGTTTGGCGTTGGCTGAAAACACGCCTGCAACAGGGGCAGTGAAGGACCAGCTGCACATGAACCAAGCCTGTGGGTCGGACCCTCAGAAATGAACCGTGTACCGGATAAATGCAAACGAGTCGAGGCAAAGCACGGATCCGACTGCTTCACGAAGAAACCTTTACAGGTGGAGGGTGAATCTGTCGAAATGAGAAGAAAAGCAGTTGGAGTCATCAAGCCTTGGGAAAGCAGGACTATACATACGGCTTCAAAGACGCTGCTATTGTTCACAAAGTAAAGGGGAAAAAAACATCCAAGCAGGGAACAATCCTCAGGCTGAGGGAGCCCAAGGGGGCTCTGGGGAGGGTGGGGAACAGGGAGGGGCTGCTCCACATTTTTTCAGTTCCGATCTGATTCCGATATGCGACTGCCGATACTGATACAGATTCCGACACAAGTTTAATATTGTAATATAATAATTTATATAATGCTTTATATATTATTATTATTTTTAAGCTATGTATGCCAAAAAATCTTTAGGCTAGTAGAAACTTACGTAAAGTACTGTTCCATTTCGTCTGTACATGTTTTTGTGGCATTTTGCAGTTCAATTTCAATATCTTCCAAGCAAGGATATACAAGGATATACGTGGCTTAAAATCCCCCGCAGTTTTTCTCCCACTGACAACAGCGTCACTTGCACTTCGTTGTGGCTGCAGCCCCTCAGGTATCACAAGCAGAAGGGAGTGTGCAAAACAGTTAGCTAATCCCAAACCATCCATTGCTTTTTTCCATATTACTTGCGTTGTCTCAATTGCCTGCGCTTTGTTTAGTGGGATTTCCCCCTAAACGCAACTCCTACCTCTCAAAACGTTGTTTTCACAAAGATTCCATATCACTGTGCTACTAGTCGCTGTTAAAAACGTAAAATACTTCCAGACCATCACCATCTCATCTGATATTCTTACGCTCCCCCCATTCAAAGGGCATGCGCATGACGTCACAGCAGGCAATAGCGCAATACTGAGTAGCAGTGTTAGTGTTCAGCTTGAATGGCGCAAAAAACACATCTAAAACGGGAAAGAGCTGTCATGCGACTGGTTGTACAAATAGATTGAACATGAAATAGGAGCGATTCAGAGACTATCAAACACTAAATAAATAAGTATCGGACATGGATCGGTTATGTATGGTCAATACTCGATCTCTGAAATAGGTCTGGATCGGCGCCGATACCGATCCGAATATTGGATCGGTGCATCTCTGGTCAGGAAGTTGAGCAGTGAGCTGTGACCCCTCTGAACAGAGCGGAGAAGATCAGCAAATAGCAGGCTGTCACCCCTCCGAACAGAGCGGAGAAGATCAGCAAATAGCGGACTGTCGCCCCTCTGAACGGAGCGGAGAAGATCAGCAAATAGCAGGCTGTCACCTCTCCGAATAGAGAGGAGAAGATCAGCAAATAGCGGGCTGTCACCTCTCCGAATAGAGAGGAGAAGATCAGCAAATAGCGGGCTGTCACCCCTCTGAACGGAGCGGAGAAGATCAGCAAATAGCGGGCTGCTGCAGAGCAAAGGACAGCGCTCAGTATAAACATGCCAGAGGCACCATGATGGAGGTCAAGACAATGCCAGAGACAAGCATCAGTCTGCTTGGGAAAAACATCCAAGCTGGAAAAAAAAAACAAGAGAATAGGAGTGTGAAATCTGAGGAGGGGAGAGATTTAAGTGACAAGACAGTAGACCCTAGAGGGCTTGGAAAGAAAGTGGTAGAAGAATACAGAGATGGGAAGAGAGCAGAAGATAGAATAGTGTAGGAGAGTGTAGGAGAGTGTAGAAATGTTGAGTGATAATTCCAGACAAGTAAAAAACATGATTATTAAAGTGGAAGAGGACTTCAATTATCAGATGGAGAGTGAGAGGATTACATATGATGAGCAGGGAAATAGCTCTGAAGAGGAAAATCAAGTCTGTGCTGAAGCGAGAGAATGATGTGGTGAGGAGTGGGAATGAAGAGGAGGAAGGTGGAGGGGAAACAGAGAGTGACATAGTAAGCAGGAAATATGTCCCAGAAGGGGAAACTGAAGAAGGAGATGGATGAAGTGGATAGGAAGGAGGAGTTAATGAGGAGTCTGCAGGTGAGAAAGGAGAAGATGAAAATGTTGAGGAGAGAAGATAAAAGTAGTGAAGAGGAGGAGGAAGGTGAGTTAGAGGACACAGGCAAGGAGGGAGATGTTATGGAGGAGGGTGACATGATAGAAATCAGGAAGATGGAGAATAAGATGAGGAAAAAGGTGATAATGAAAAGATGGAGCTAGGAGTCTGTGAGGAAGGATAGGATAAAGATGAATGGAAGAGATGGAAGGATGCAGGGAGACAATGAGGAAAAAGGTCAGGAAGAACAAGGGAACGGAGATGAGGAAAGTAATGCTGAAGTGGAAGGAAAAGGAGTAGATGAGGAAGAACCTGTGAATGAAACAGAGGAAGAAACTGAGGATGAGGTGGTGGGAGAAGGAGAGGAAGGAAGTGAGGATGAGGTGGTGGGAGAAGGAGAGAAGGAAGTGAGGATGAGGTGGTGGGAGAAGGAGAGAAGGAAGTGAGGATGAAGATGAGAAATCTGAGGATGAGGAAGAAATGGAACAGATTGGGGGGGAGTGTCGGAGCAGTGTCGGAGCAATGATGGAGCAGTGTCGGAGCAGTGATGGAGCAGTGTCGGAGCAGTGATGGAGCAGTGATGGAGCAGTGATGGAGCAGTGTCGGAGCAGTGATGGAGCAGTGCGCTCCCAGCAGCTCTGGGACAGCTTCCTGCCTGCGTATCTCAGTCTCAAAGGACAGTGTAACACGACACTTAAGCAGGCGCTCTGTAGCACTGGGTGTGACGCCTCCCAGTTGTGCGCTCTTCTCGCCATGATGCATTGCTTCAGCACTTCAGTTTGATTCGGCTCGTTCCCATTGATCTTCAATCCATGTTGGAGAAACCCCATTGCAGCTCTGTACACACAGAGCTGCATGCGTGACGTGTCCCTACAAGTTGCCCTGACAAAAGTAAAGGGATCTCACATTCCATATTCAGGAAATTATGGCTGGAGGCATTTTTGAGGTTGTACGCATTTATTGCCTGTACTGATGGCAGGTGTGAGAGTCTGACAAGTGGTTGAATTTCCTGTGATGTCTGAATGCTACTGAGCTTTTTGTGGTAGTTTTGCTGCAAATTCAGAAAACCGCAACTGTGTGCAATCTTCAAAGCATTCCGTCTCTAATTCATTTTGATCACTGCCGATTGTATTTCTGAGTACCAAAGAACGAAATGAAATCTGTCCGTCCATCCATCCATCCATCCATCCATATTCTGGATCACGGAGCATCTGAAGCCTATCCCAGGAGCTATAGACACAAGGCAGGGACGATCCAGGATGGGGCGCCAACCCATAATAGGGCACATTCACACGCCAGATGCTCATAAAATCTGTCATTCATTTAAAAAACAACACTAAACAATGATAGTTGAGGACTTGAAATACTGTGGACCTGAGTTGCTTCCCAAACCCCTGAGAAGATATAGTTTTGCTTTTCAAATCTTATATTACTTTCTTTTGATTTTGAGTTGCTGTATTTGTGTCGTTACCAGGATTCATTGGTTGACAATTTTCTCTTAAAGCTGCCATTGTCTTCCCGTTAATCATACGTCTGTTAAAATATAAAAAGATGGCTTCTTATCTATTGGCCCATGAAAGGCTCATGGAAGGACTAATCAGAAGGGCCAATTGAGAACTTTAAAACAGGAAGTCTCTCGTTCTGTGGTTCCGTCGTATTTCAGCAGCACGGTAGCTTGAGAGCGCTGTAGCTGTGACTGAGAGCAGAGTGCAGGCGCCCCCTATGGGGGGCCGTTTCTGGCTCCGGGACGCGGCTATGGTGTTCTTCCAAGTGCCAGTGGTGGGATTCAGCTCCATGAATCAGGATAATGAGAGTCGGCGCTGTATAGCAGCCCGTCGGGGTGACTGCTGAGGTGTCCACATTCGCCCAGCCCACATCACACCCTGCACATCTCACTCTTACTTATTTGCTTGGCAGACATATTGGTGCAGAGTAACTTGTATAGCTTGCAAGATAGCAGCATTTAATTAGCATGTCACCTGTCCTGTCTGAACTGGGTACCTTGTAGTCAGTCCAGTTTAACTGTTAGGGCACCTACTGCCTGCATTTTTCCATGGCTCAGTGATTCCCAATTCCCTCCCTGATCGCTTGATGTTTTTAACACGCGTGTGTCGGTTGTGGTCCTGCACACGGCTCAGTGACAGAGACAGTGAAAGCTGGTAAACACAGACCATTTACCCCCCAAATGACTGCATGCCATGCTGTGTTAGCCAGTTAGCGTTAGCTGTAGTGCAGCTTTTCCCAAAGTAGCCCATTATCTATTGCTTATCTAGTCCTTTTCATTAGCATTTTGACACGAGATTTTCACATCCTCAGTCTGCTAACTGGTGCCATCTAAACGCTTATAGCCTACTGGAGACGGTGCAGCTCCGGAGAGTGAGGAAGAGGATGAGGAAGATGAGGACGAGGAGGAAGAGGAAGAAGAGGAGGACGGAGAAGAAGAGGAGGAGGAGGAAAATAGGAAGGAAGAGGAAGAGCCTGAGTGCATCCAGAGAAGATCAGAGGAGATAAAGGCTCTGTCCTGCCAGGGCAATGGCTGTCTGCCAGGAGACGCACCTCAGGTATCTGGCAGAGCGTCTGTTGTAGATGTGCTGGCAGTGTGGGTATTTCCCGAACACTGCTGGAACCACCTGCCTGCACCGGCACGCTTAAGGGTGACGTCATTTACCCAGGCTGCAGACAGTCCTCTTCGAGGTGGCTGCGGTTCTCATTGGGTTAAATGCTCCGTCTCAGAACCAAGTTGCCTGCAGACCAGAATCCTTGCGCAGTCATTCGAAACTGAAGACTGAAGTGATGTTTTTGGGCTGGGTTTGTAGCCAAAAACAGTAATAGTCACTTCACATTGCTTTACTCCTGCATCTTCATTAACAGGTACATTTTATATACAGGCATTAATCCTACCCCCCCCCCAAAAAAAATTAGCTTTTAATATCCTGCTAAAAATGGTTATTGGATATGTTTAAGTTAAAAGCTTTGCTGTTCGGTAAGTCCCTGAACCAGGATTCCACAGCCTTGTGTGTTTGCTGCCTCACCATGTGCAAAAGCAATTTTGAAGTTTAATCTGAGAAAAAATAAAATGTTATTAACCCTTATTGGACATCTGTACGGGTGTTTATCACAGAGAAGTTTGCCGTGTCGTCCTCAGGAACCTGAAGTTATTAAAGAGGAATCGGTCACAGATGGGCCACTGAAGGGTGAGTTCACTTGAGCGCAGAACCCGGGTTTATGAAATCTGAGTGTTTTCCGTGTCACTCTTCAAGGCGGCGTCTGTTTGAGTCTCAGGTTGTTCAATGAGACGCTGGGCGTCAGCCAGGGTGACCGTTTCTCTCTGGTTGTTACGCAGGCCTGCGGTTTGGCCCTTTCATTATTTTTTAAGTGATTTCCAGTCTTTGATGGTCCGTCGTTTGGTTTCTGTTGCTGGCATACTCCGCTTCTGACTGAGGGAGCGTTTCTTTGGAATAACAACGGAAAAAACAGAATTGCGATATTCGCTGTCTAAGCTAATATACGCAGACTTGTTCCCTGAACATGCTTTGATTCATGCTCTGTTCGGTCCTTTAATTCAGGCCTCATTAACTTCAGCTCAGCTTCTGCCCTTTTCCACAAACCGAGTCGAAAGGGCAGCCAGAAAGCCAACAGCGGGCCAAGTGTTTCTGTCAACGTTGCATCCAAAGCATTTAATTTCCCACGTCGCATGCAGAGGAATGTCCGTCGCCACGGAGATAAATAGTAGAGCCTTTCAGGTCTTAAATTTAGTCTTGTTGCCGGCAGAGAGGCCACCTGACTTCTCATGCAACACAGCGACCGTGTCAAGTGTTTTTGTCCTTTGTTGATGCTTCCTGTTGAGTGATTTACCAAAATTTGCAGTATAATTCATTTGCTGCATTTTCTCTGTTTGTGTTGATAGAAATGCAAGACAATCCAGGTCCTCAAGCGGAGGAGAAGCCAAAATCCCTAAACAGATCCGAAAATAAGACAGACGTAGTAAAATCCAAATTCTTTTTTGGGTCAAATCGAATGGTAGGACATGTTTTCAATTTTATTTGACTATGCTGTTTCTGGTGTCTTAATAACAAGATTGATATTGAGTAAACTGCAGACGTAGTGTTTCCTGTACCAGGATATACAATGTTAGTTCTGTTTGTGTGTCACACAGTTGAAATAATTTGAACGCAGATGTTCAGTAGCAATAGAGCAGATGGTGAAAATTGCACTTCTCTCTGCGTGATTGCCCAGATATCGCTGTTCAAACGTCCATCAACGACAGAGAGCGAACGGCCAAATGGGAAGAGCGAGGCTACACCAAAGGGTGAGGCAGAGGAGCCTCCGTCAGCGGGAGGGTCTGCGAGTGACACAAGCAAAGCGAAAGACCACAACCCAGGGGAGAGTGTGGATGGCAGTTCGCAGCCGGAGGCTAGGGGGCAGCAGAGAGCACGGGAACCCAACAGCAGGGCCTCTCGCTCTGCCACTTGCACTTTGGTGTAACTCCTGCAGGTGGCGCTTGTGTCTCATTCCAGGTGCCTTTTAAGTGTGTGGAAGAAAAACACACACAAAATGAATACCACTAACACTCCACTGGATTCTCTGCATTTGTTCAAATACAGTTACTGTTCGGTGTTAATCGAGATGCTTGCCAATCTCGCATCCATGACTGAATGCAGAAACTGAGCCATAAGTGGGAATTTACTGGCAATGTTACAACGACATGCTGTTATTGGGGGTTATTTTTATCAGAATAATGATGAAGGTTATTATTCAGAGATATATATGCTGATATGTAGCAAATTTTGTATGTTACACACAGTGACTCAGAGTGTAACACTCTGAAGTCTCATTTCAAGCATTGTGAGTTTTTACCACTGTGCTGTTTGGGACGCCCCCTGTCCCCTGTGCTTCTTGGTACAGGCTCCGATTCCAGTTAGACCCCGTACTGGATAAGCACTAAAAGTATATTTTATATATTCATTATATTTACTACTCACTTTTCTCAAATTGTACAGCACTGCACAAGAAGAGATAATTCATATAAAAACATAAATGGAAAAAGTCTAAAATGGAAAAATGAGAAAACTGAACTAACTGGCTACCTAAAACATCATCCTCAGACAGCCAGAAGTAACTGTAAACATAAAGGAATGGTTCACACTGGCACTTAAAGCCATATTGTTGAATGTCCATCTCCAGTCTGTGTCAGCAGGGCTGTCCATGAATGTGCCTGACCAGAAATAAATACATCCTTGTGATTTGGTCAGGGGCACGGCGACTTCTGTTAAGGAGCGGGCCCTCTCCAAAGTAAGCAGGTAAGAACGCTGTGCTGAAGGGACCTTTCAGAAGCACGATGGCAGCACATGACCGGGGCCACTGTCTGAGAGCGCAAAGCGGCACTCTGCTTATCCACGCCGTGTGAGTCCCTGAAATGCACATGAGCTCCGATCGCTTTCAATGTGAACATGACGCCAGCCTCCGCTGAGGCACTGGCTCAAACCACGAGTCCTTCTTTCAACCACTGGCCTGTCCATGTTTTTATTTATAGATCAGATGAACTCCTCTTGTCTATTGTCATTGTGAACTTTGGTGATTCCTCCCCCCCCCCACTTTTTTTACTAAAATAACTTTTGTGCCTTTATTACTTTTTTATTTTCTGTTATAGAATTCTGTGTTATTCATATATGTAGGGTCCAATTTGATATTTTCTATCTGTCTGTTTGTCTTGTAAGAGTGCAGACATGTTTGTTATGACACAACAATCTCAATGCACTGGTGCACTTTACATGGGATCGTAGCATGTTCTGTCTGTGTTTGTGACTGACCAGTGGCCTGTACTACGAAGCGGGGTTACTGGCTTATCGGGGTAACTTGTCGGATTTAAGGTACCACAGTTT
>JAODJW010000079.1:1435764-1455747 GCA_026777045.1 Hyperopisus bebe
TGGCCTGGATTTATTCTGTTGTACATTATTTGGAAACTTGGAACTGCAGAATGGAGAAAAAGCACTGAGGTTTTTGGAAAGTGGAGCATAACGCATAACAGGAGTTTGGACAGAGCTGTCCGACGTAAAAGAATTCCTGCTTTGTTTGCATAGTAGATGGGGTAGGAAACAGGATGTAATTACCCTATATGCTCTGCGCATTTATGCTTTTTAAGAGTGCCTGTGCTTTTCCTAAACAGAGCTCTTTTTACTGAACAAATCAACCTGAAATTTTAAGTAGCGCTAGAGGACGGCGCGAATTACTGAGTTAGTGGCATTGGTACAACTCCAGGTTTTGTTAAAGTGTCTCCACTGTCCTTTGCGATGCACTGAACTCCAAAACGGGGCTCCGGTGCTGGACCACGGTGAGTAAAGACCAAAGTATTCCTGCTCCGTGTTTATCCGCACACATGCTCACCTTTGGAAGCCTCGCACAGGATTGGTGTTTCCTGTCAGTTGCCTGTAATGTTTAATCAACGATAAGATCTTAAAGTGCACAAGGGTCTGAGTTTTCTTGGTTTTGGGTTTTTTGTGATCGAACGAGGCGCTAGTGGTCTCCATATCCGCTACACCAGGCGCGGGTCGTGGATGAGACTCGCTGCCTATCAGCTCGTAAATAATCGGTAACCAATGGGACGCCAGTTATCCAGGGGGAAGGTTACACATAATCGCATAATCACAAGCGCCTCCTTTGGCAGGAACCCCATGGTGCGCTCCCATAAAGGTGAAGCACGGCTATGTCAGCTGTCGTTCCCCACGGGGCGAGCACTACCTGAACGTGATGGGTGCCCGCTGCACCATCCGCTGCAAGAAGGGCTATGAAATGTATGGCTCCAGCGAGGTGCTCTGCATGGCCAGCAAGCGCTGGTCTGGCAGCTATGCTTGCCGAGGTGAGGCCCCGCTCCTACACTGCCCCTAGTGGTAGGCATTAGAATCACGTTTTAACTAAAGGAATCGTTGTGGAGGATTAATTGCACAGGCCTAACCAAAAACAATCCATCTCCATAAAGAGTCATAGGGGTATAGTGGTGGAACATAGCTGATGAGTTATTAGTATACAGAACACAGACATGTGACTCTAACTGTAGAGTCAGCAGGGGGCGCTCACGACCTGTCTTGTTGAGCCTGCAGAGATTCGGTGCCCAAAGCTGGACATGCCGGCCAATGGAGGATACAAGTGTTCCGACGGCTCCTACTTTAACTCCAGGTGTGAGTTCTTCTGCTCTCCGGGCTACACGCTGAAGGGGGAACGTTTCGTCACCTGCCTGAGCAGCAAGACCTGGAGCGGAGGACAGAGCACCTGCGTGGGTGAGTCTTCAGGTGGATCATGAGGGGACGGACACTCGGTGCTGGTGTGTTTCTTAATACCAAAAACACAAAGATTGTGCTCTTGGCAAGACCGGTCTTGCTAACTTGCCTCCAGAGAGCGAACTTGGGGCACAATGAATCATAGGAATGTTCTTGTTTGGTGAGGGTGCAACTGATCTTTGATTTTTGGGGAGGAGCAAGAACAACATCCGGGATTTTTACTGTGTTTTACTTGCACTTCTGTCCTTGAGTATTGTATCTGGTCTTCAGCATTGGAAGATGATGTAAAACGGGTACTAGAGAACATAAACCTGGAAGTAAGGACATAGATTTGGGTATCGATGGTAGGGACATGTACTATGGGAGTACCATGTGTGTCTGGGGGGGATGCGTTTGGTGCTGGTTTGGTCCCTACCTGTGTTGAAACCAACTCCTTTACCTGGATGTCCTGTAGGTCACATTTCCAGACAGTTCTATCAACTCCAGAAATGTAGCAGTCTTTGTTCGTGAAGACCAATTTTCAGTTGGCATTAGGTTGTCAGGAAAAACAAAAGCTACACAACCTTGCTATACATCAAACCCCCTGCCGCCCCCCAAGGCCCTTCTGCACTCCCCCAGCATGGAGCGATGTGCTGAACGCCACATGGATGTGGGTCGATTGTCCTCCCAAACCGCTCTAACAAGATAATGAACTGCCTGCAAGGTAGGAGCGATTGCAGCATGGAATGTTTTAATTAGTGTTTAGGGGAGGCAGTAATTGACTTTGGTTCGCCTGACCGAGCTCGTGCAAGACATGCAAATTGCACATCTCTGAGGCCTAATGACTGGGCACCTTTGGCTGAGACTGGCGTGTTTACATTTTTTGGGACTTAATGTGAGATTAAGTTTGCCTGACTATCAGGCCAGACGTGAAATGCCTCCGTAATCATAAGCTGTCCGTTATCAGAAGTCAGGAGTGCCAACCAAAGTTAATTTGCACCCAAAGTTTTTCAGCAAAGGGAAAAAACATGACCGGTGAATCTGGCTGGAGTTATTTCCTGGCATTTTCCGGCCGTTGAGTCACATGCTGGGAGGTATGAGATTCACAGCTGAGCCCTCAGGATTCTTCTTGTACTGGAGCCTGAATGACCCAAACTTGTCCATTTTGGCTCATGTTCCTGGAGTCAGTTCCAAAGTGTAAAAAACTGGGCACTAACTAAAAAAATCCCTCTGTGAAACATCGAGAGGGTTTGGCCATTTTGAATGAGGTGGACAAACTGCTGTGACTGCCTGTTACCTATCTTATGGAGCATGAAGCGTGTGTGCTGTGTCAGAGAGCGCTGGGTGTCTGGTGGAGATTGTCCTGCTCTCAGGGATGTTGGCTTGTTTAGTTAGAGGGCAGAAGTCTCACTGTGAAGGGTTCCAAATAAATCTTCTTCCAGGAAAAGCCGTGTCCCGTGGATCCATTTGTATGTTTTCACAGAGGGTGAGATTTTTGACTACATAATAAGTCAGTGCACAACGACCTCCTCCTTTCTTGGTGTCTAAAAGGAAAGTCTGTCCGTTTACTTCATCATGGAACCGCACCTGGGAGATGTGGAGCCTTCACTGACCTGCCTTTCCAGGTCACAAGCATGCAAGTGTTTCTAGCCATGCCCTCAGTTGGCCACACCCTCTAGTTGGTTACACCCCTCACTTGACCACACCCCTCAGCTGGCCACACCCTTCAGTTTGTCGCACCTTCAACTGGCCACACCCCTCAGCTGGCCACACCCTTCAGTTTGTTGTACCTTCAGCTGGCCACGCCCCTCGACTGGCCACACCCTTCCGTTTGTCACATCTTCAGCTGGCCACGCCCCTCAACTGGCCACACCTTTCTGTTTGTCACACCTTTAGCTGCCCACGCCCCTCGATTGGCCACACCCTTCAGTTTGTCACATCCTCAGTTGACCACACTGCCAGATTTGGCGAGTTCTAATCGTTCATCACATTCTCCATATTCCTATGAGAGACATCAGGTTTCACTGGGGCAGCAATAGCTATTGGTGAAAATGACATATTTCACACCTGTACTCAGAAGGACGTGTACTTACCCTTTGTACTTCATTTTCCTGCAGTTTCTGTGCAGCATGACTGTTCCAGTGTGCTCTGCGCGGGATCTATGCTACGAGTGAATTTACAACACTCTCAAGAATCACATTCCTTTTTGTTTATCATCCGCACTAATTTGCGGTTCGTCATGCAATATTAACGGCTAACGTGCAAGAGCAGCAGATAACCAAAAGCATCACTTTCTCCCTAATGCGTTGTCATTCGGTTTAAGTGACTACGTTTAATGAGTAAATGTAAATGACAGTAAATGACAACCTCTGGTATATTCTCTGCCTGCACTGCCAGCATGGATTTTTTTTTATTGTGTTATTGTCTGGATTTAGGAAGAGAAGATGTTCCTGTTATTATTATTAATATTTAAAAATTGCCTTCTTATTCTGAGTTAAACAGGAATGTTGGAATGGTGACCTGAATTTAAAGTTAGCTGGTTAACCTGCCCAGTGCACCTGGTACCCAGTGTAATTAGCAGAACACATGTACCCACATGGAACCACAGGGCAGGTTCTGGAACCACAGTACAGTGTTCTGCAGGTTCAGGAACCACAGTACAGTGTTCTTGGAACTACAGGGCAGGTTCTGGAACCACAGTACAGTGTTCTGCAGGTTCAGGAACCACAGTACAGTGTTCTTGGAACCACAGGGCAGGTTCAGGAACCACAGTACAGTGTTCTTGGAACCACAGGGCAGGTTCAGGAACCACAGTACAGTGTTCTTGTGCAGTGCAGGTTCTGGATTCTTTTCCCGTCTTCCCTGCTATTGGTCAGCTGGATCTAACCCCCCTCCCCCCACTATCCCCTAGACATCGAACCTCCCAAGATCAAGTGTCCCAGCATCAGGGACAAGACGGCAGATCCTGGGAAGCTGACGGTGCGGGTGACATGGGACACGCCGGAGGGGAAGGACACGGCCGATGGCATCCTGACGGAGTCAGTCTGTCCCTGCTGAGCCACTGCTCGTGACATCCACAGAGTCAGCGTGTCCCTGTAGTGCCTCGGCCTGACAGGTCCTCTTCTGTCCCCCCCCCAGCGTGATTCTAAAAGGAAATCCACCTGGCACCCACTTCACCGAAGGGGACCACAAGATGTCATATACGGTGTACGACCGTGCGGGGAACAAGGCCTCCTGCAAATTCTCAGTGCGGGTTCGAGGTCAGTGACGCCTGTAAACATTTCTGGATATGCTTCACTGCTTCTACGACTGCCTGCCCACCCTCACGACTGTAAGGATGGTAAACGTGGAGCCGTTTTTCCAGACTTTATGTAAGCGGTGGATTAGCTCACGTCTGACGATACTTCACTGAGGCTGCAGGGTCTCCGAAGCCACGTGCTCTGGATGATAGAGGGCTGGGGAGATGGAAGGGCGTATGTCAATGTGAAAAAATACATTCTGTAGCTACAAAGCAAGTGAGACAGGTGCTGGGGAAGGTAATAAATGTGGAGTTTGTACAATATAGTCAAGACCTCAGAGGGACACAAATCACAGCATCACTGGGCTTCTAGAAGTTTCTGGAAATTGATTGATGAAACGTACAGAAGGGAACTGGGTTGTTTTATTCTCTGTGACACAGTGGGGGGATGGGGAGGGGCAGTGTGGGGGGGGGAGGGTGTTTGGGAAGAGCTGTTTTCATGCTGTCAGCTCAGGGCCGTGAAGCAAACGTGGAGTCCACCCTTTTTGCCTGGCACATTTTTTAATCAGCGTTAAAATAAATCACAGTCACAGTCGATTGCGTGTTGCATCGAAGCACCCAATGAAAAGCTGTGACGGGTGACGTGTCCCTGCTCCTGTCCCTGAAGGGGGGTGTTTCATTGCAGGGTTTTCTTATTTTTGACATACGCTGGGTCACAGGAAGCAGAATCACGGTGCCCGTAGTAACGGTGCCCGCCTGAGCCCGAGAGACGGGAACGGCTTGCGCTGTGCCGTGCCCGTGGTGACGATGGCGTTCCCATGCCCGCGGAGGCCTGCGTTGTGCCCGAGGCCTTGCCCGTTAGGTGCGGGTGGCTTATGGGAGCGGTGGGTTTTGGGCCTCAGGACTTTCCTTAAACATCCTGACACAGTCGCCCTTACTGCTGGATAGCTGGGCTGTTTGAGGGCTCATCATGCTGAATTATGTATGACTGTCTGCTTCAGTCTGTAATCCGCTACAACAATATCAGCATATTTTGTGATGAGTTGGTTAGTACTTTCTTACTATACTTACTACATTTCACAAATTTACTGGATGCGTTCGTCCAAAGTGACATACAGGTATGGAAAATGGCTTATTATAAAGATATGTGCCGTGGAAGACGTGACTAGGCGTATGTGAAGCTAAGCTGATCTCCCATGAACGCCCAGGTAAGGTGTAAGCAGTTTTGGAGCAGGAGGTACAGAACAGCTTCTAACAAAGCAAGAAGCTAATGAGTTATTATAATAACCCAATGCTGGCAAATACTTATATCAGAGGTAACATAACGATTTGAGTCTCACATACTGTTTACTTGTTTTTCCATTTGAATAATTCAGGCAATATATGTTTGCTAAATATATATCTCCTCAAGGGTACAACAGCCAGATCCCCGCTGGGATTTGTACCCTCAGTGGTGCGTGTCCCCTGTGCCCCACAGTGCGGCGCTGTGGCCCGCTGACTCCGCCCGAGAACGGCTACATGAAGTGTGACAGCGACACGGACAACTATGGTGCCACCTGCGTGTTCTCCTGCATGGGCGGGTTCGAGCTGCAGGGGAGCAGTGCCCGCGTGTGCCAGTCCGGCCTGACGTGGGCCGGCGCCGAGACGACATGCTTACGTGCGTGGCCACGCCCCCTCTCCCTCTGCCCCACCCCCTGCATCCCAGACCCTCCTACTTTACATATTTCACATCTTCTGTTAGCATAGGAGGTATGTCCTGTTCTTCACACCCACGAGGCGATGAGGAGGGGGGAATGATAGGCCGAAAGAGAATCATGGGGAGAAATTTGGGGATGAGAGCATGGATGGAGACCAGGTCCAGAACCTTTTCTTTGAGGTCAGCTAAGCAGCTTGGTGGAATGTGTGGGGTCTGTTCAGTGGAGGTCCTTTCATGTGGCCTTTAAGACCTCATTACAACTTGGAGTGGTCTGACTGACATCAAGCAAACGCAAGGAGCTCGGGGGGGGGGCGGGGTGGCGGGTTGTAATGGGGTCACCATCAGAGTGCTGTTGCCTAGACAGCATCTTATTGTGAGAAGTTCCCCCGAAGTGAGAATGGGTTTTAGGGGATGGGAGCAGGTTTTATCGACCGGAACGTTCCGGGGATCGATAGAGAGGGACAGTGGGCACATCTGGGAAGATTAACTCGACCTGGTTGCTCAGGTCGAGAGTGAAGCGGCAATAGCTTTTGGCATGGATTATGGCAGGTGTATGGGATAAAGTATTCTACATTTAGATGGCAAAATAACTTTAATTAATCACACTAAGGTGGGAATCATTAATATAATATTATAACGATAATTTATTCATCCCTGTGGGGAAATTTTCTCATTGCCTATCCCATCTGGGTCTCCATGAGACACACAGACTGGCGAGAGCCTTGCTCAAGTGCCCATGGACATGTGACTATTCTGCAAAGGCCGAGTCTCAATCCAGCGACCTTCCGATCACAGGGACAGAGCCTTAGCCCGCTGAGCCGTATATAATTAGCCTAATTAGTCTTAAAGAAAGTTTATCCATAGAACCCTTAGGTGTAGATGTCAGACCATTTGGGAAATGGCTTGGTCTTAGGAGCCAGGCGTCTGTGTGAGTTTGTGTGACCGTGACCCCCCCACACCAGCCATGAACATCAACGTGGGTGTCCGCTCCGCGGCAGCCCTGCTTGACCAGTTCTACGAGAAGAGGAGGGTGCTCATTGTGTCTGCTCCCACCGCCGCCAACCACTACTACCGCTTCCAGATGGACAATCTGCAGGTGGGTGGGTGGACAGCTGACTCTGGATCAGTTTGGGGGGGGGGGGGGTTACCTCAGAGTAATGTGTTTTTCTGGACTTTTTATTTAAACTTTACAGATTTATTGTTTCCCACTATAATGAACACTTTGAATGTTCTTTTTTATATGTAAAGTGTGACATTTTAAGCCCCCATACTTTGCACGTCGTTTTTCTCCCTGGGGGGTGACTGCTGATTTGCCAAAATGCAGCATGTTATGAAACATGGCCTCCTTGACTTTCCCTGAAAGCCTGCTGCCCTCAGCATGCACACAGCACCTGCCACCCATCTGGACGGTCGCCTGTTTGCAGTTTTAATGGTTTCCTGTGAAACAGGAAGAGCTGCGAAACCAGTATTTCTATTCAGTGGGTCTTTTTTTTTAAAAACAAACAGTTTTAAAAATGGCGCCGTCAAAGAGCACCAACAATAACATCTGTCATAACAACGAGGACGGCAATTACAGCGTGAATCATCCGAACACCAGATGGACTGAATTTTGCCCCTAGACTCCCAAACTCTTCCCCCTTGCAGTCGTTAGCATTATGAAATTTCGAAGGACACATTGATTCTGAGCATTCTGTTAACTTATGTTGGGGAAGAACATGGGTTCATGGGGCTGTTAAAGGCCAGTAACTGTAGGGCCTGTAAGGGTTGGGGGGGCGAGATCCAAGGCAGAGTGCCTGTGTGCGTGCGTCTCTCTACCCGCGTCTCTCTCTACCCGCGTCTCTCTGCCCGCGTGTCTCTCTGCCCGCGTCTCTCTCTGCGCGCGTCTTTCTACCCGCGTCTCTCTCTGCGCGCGTCTCTCTACCCGCGTCTCTCTCTGCCCACGTCTCTCTGCGCGCGTCTCTCTGTTCATATGCTTACACTCTTGCTGTCTTCCAGCATGCCCAGTGCGGCCTGGACCTCCGGCACGTCACAGTGATAGAGCTGGTCGGCACATACTCGGCCCAGATCGGCCGCATTCGACACAGAATCATCCCCCCCGCTCTGGCTCTGCAGCTCAGGTACCCAATGCATGCTGGGACACAAAAACAGAATAAAATTAAACAGCAATGTGGCCTTTAATCATTTTGTCATTTCTGTTCTTAAGTTGACTGATATGTAAAGAACAGGTGTTTTGTTGACGACGCATTTCAGTTGCTGTGGGGAGGGCTTCTGTTTCTAAGTTACGGGTAAGAGAGGGATTCTGAGATATAAAGCTACTATAATTTAACAATAATTTAACATTTGCTGATATTTTTTCTCTCAAAAGCCATAGTTTCCATTAATTACTATAGGTGGATGTTTTACCCAGTCAGTTCATACAATCTACTGCTCTCAAAGGTAAAACAGCAGCTCACTCAGGGGCCTGACCCTGAACCTTAAGACACCTGTTGCTTTGTTCCAGTCCCGCTTTAATCTAGCTGTATGCCATCTGCTTTTGCTGAGGCACCGCTTGCTGTAACAGTGTGCGCACCTGTGCCCCCCCCCAGGCTGCTGCTGCAAATCTCCCAGAGCAGCTACAACATGGTGCTGCTGGATAAACAGGGTGTGGACAAGATGCGCTACACCTTTCCCATCACGGCCGCCGAGCTGTTCACCACCATCGACACCTTCCCGCTGCGCAAGGACGAGATGCTGCTGCAGCAACAAGCTGGCCAGAGCTGCCAATCCTAACCCTCCTGGCCATGTTTCTCCCGCCTCTGCTCCTCTCCGATTGGCTGGACCACTGTGAGGGTGTGGTCAGGAAGCCTATGTCCTGCCCTCCTCCCCAATAACAGAGACCAGCAATGAAGCGACCACAGATTTAGAGGACCGGCTTGGAGGTGCGGTGTAAACTTGCAGCTTGCAGTGTTCATTACCACGGGACCTAGCAGAGTCACTGCCATTTGCCTACCCTCATCCTTGTCCCCACCACGTCACATGGCAATTAACATTCGCACCAAAGGCATTCTGGGTACTCAGTATGCATGACTTTTGGGATTGTTTTGTATGCCTCGTATTCATTTGGGGTTTTTATTAAGATGGAATACGGTTTTTACCTATTACAGTTCTCTGAAATTCCATGCTAAAGTCATCCATGTGATTAATATTTATGTTTTTACAAAATTAAACATCACAAATCTTAGATATTCTGAATTTTTGCCGCTGGATTTGCAACTGTGGCTTCTACTGGTGCAGAGGCGTTTCTGTGACATCAAGAAATAAAGTATCTCTGCTCAGTGTCTGTGGCGTCGTGCTGTAAGATCAGCAGCAGGGCTGAAAGGGAAGGCATTAAAATGTACACTGACCAGGTCTGCAGGCATTAAAATGTACACTGACCAGGTCTGCTGAGTACAGTTAACAGACACATAAGAGAAAAACAACTCAACTCGTCTTTCACTGTGCTGTGCTTTGCCAGAGTGTTCCCCGCAGTGACTGCAGTGTGTAAGTGTGTGTACGTCTGAGTCTGGGTGCCTTTCTGTGTACGCAAACTCGCACCTCGAGAACGAATCCACCGCAGGTACAGGGTGAAGTCGCAGATGGCAGAATATTTTTATTTTGGCAAAATAGTCTGATGACACATTAAGGACAAAAGGGAAATGACTGTGGATGAATTTCAATTTATGCGAGACTCATTTTGTTTCACAGACACACGTCCTAATAAGAGTGGCTGTTTTCGGGAAACTGACCAAAGTATTGCACTTGTCACTCAGGAAAAACAGCAGAACATAAATAACCTGACAGCCACGTGAGATTAAATAATACAGACAATATATATATATATATATATATATATATAATTTTAGGTAATGAAAATACATAGAACACCGTAAAACACAAAATCCTGACGCTTTTCGCGGGGGCCTTTAAACTTTTGTTCCAGCACTTTCTATGATGTCTGAAGAAATCTAGAATGTCACCTAGGCTTGTTCTGATACGATTCTGTGAAACTGATAACTGGGTCGATGTTTTAACGAGCTGGTGGATCGCCCCCCCAAGAAACCACAGATGGCAGGCCTGATTTTAGATGAAAAGTTTACAATTGCAACTGAACTGACTAGCCCTCTGTACATCAGAAGGTGGTTTGGTCTGTCCGTATTGTTTGTGTATCCTACTTGGGTTTAACTCCCATCTAGATAAAACAACCCCCAACTCTAACCCCACCCCCCACAAAGCTCCACCATCAAAATCCATCTCTTCGAAAACAGCTGTTCTCACCTTTAAGAATTTCACAGATTTACATCTCATAGCCAAGTGTTTAATATACGAAAAGATTTGATTCCGTTATAAAAATATAAATTAACTTCATGTGTAAGAAACGTGTATTTCGTATATTAGTAAGAATTGCTAATTTCTGCTGAACACTGGGCTCTCATGATTAATTAGGTTCACACAGTTACCCCGGTTGCTACTCTACATAAAGCTGATTCAAGATAATACTGTTACCATGGAGAAAAGAATTAGTAACTAAGTGAGGAATAAAACAGATAAATCCATTAGAAAAGGCAGAAGCCGCAAATCCAGTCGTCGCTCGGTAACATTTGGCCCATTTCACGCCAGCACCATGGCGTCCGTCAAAAGCGTACCGACTTCACCCTTTTTGCCTCCCCAAATGGAGATGTCTCTCTATCCGCCCCCATGTCGTCTTATATTGCCATTGTGGTGTTTATTCTAAATGTGTAAAAATACGTTTATTCAAAGCCTGCTAGATAGCGACGATCTAGATCTATACTAAAAACTAGCTATACTAAAATCTATACTATAGATCTATACTAAAAACTGTGCCCTAGCTCTGTGCTTGAACTGAAATAGCTATGATCTAGACTGACATCTAAACCTAGATAGATATGCATTGTCTATCTTGCTGAACTATTTTTGCCACATACTCAGCTAAATAGCTAGCTACAATGATTTCGTTTTAGTTGCGTGAAATGCACACAGCTCACTAGTGAGTTTTATTGTCCGTGCCTACTCTTGGCTGCATGGACTCGTATTGCATTTTCGCTACAATGGTGACATACGTCCCCTGCGCATGGCAGCAGCGGCAGCTAAACAAATGCAAATGCAGGCTAATATTAACCTGTAGTTCATGGTTACAGTATATTTTTGCAAACTATCCTGCTGTTCTGATGTAACGACATGTTTTTTAACTCAAATTTTGTAAGAAACATGGCCCGTGCATCAAACAAACAATCGAAATACCCAAACTTGCCCAAAAATGCACATCTAGCCATCTGTCTACCCCGTTATCCAGTTAGGATCTGCGTCAATCATTTCAAATGTGTCTCCGATAGCTCAGGCTGCCGGTTTGAATCTCTCTACCCCTGGGATCAATAAAGTATGTCTTTTTAATTGTTTTTCCTTTCTATTATATGTCCAAAAAAAGATATATACTTTTAAGAATAGTGTAAACACAGACAAGTACCATATACATGGGGCTTTAAATCTTCACTGTATATATGTGGCATATTGCTTTTCTGTTAGAACCAGGGAGGGCCCTATCTATTCAGGGGACCTAGGCAAAACTGTCCTTGTGAGGCCCCCCCACCAAGAAAATCATGATCATATCACTTCCTCAGCAACGCAGGTCATTCGGGGGCCCTTGGTAACTGTGTATGGTGCCTATAGCTAGGGCTCCATCAAATGGGGCATTGTGGACGGAGTTTTGTCCATTGTTCTGATACCGAAGGTAAATTATTCATTCCGCTCTATATGTTCGGTTTGGTATGTTTCTCAGTCGCACATACACACACGTGTGCATGGGTGGATTCCAGTATGCATAGTCCTTTTGCAGTGGAATCAGTGCTGACATCCTCTGTCATGTTTTCCCAAAGCTAACCATGCGACGGCATGGTTGACTGACATCCCACAACACACCCAAGCTGGAGCTGTCCTGTATAACCGCTGGCTTTGACTGAGACAGGAGATCCTATGTAGTCTCTCAGTCCTTGTGCTTGCCCATGTTGGACCTCAGCATCAGAGTACACTCCTGTGGGACCTCTGGGTTGTCAATCATGCGTTGCCATAGCCGCTGCTCCTCCCCGTAGGAGTCCATCCAGTCGACCTCCTTGCCGTAGCTCAGACCTGAGAAAGGAGCCCCAAGTTAGTGTTCATTCTGCTTGGTTCCTTTAAGCTACTCTGCTGGATTTTAGTCTTGTAATTAATGTAACTCAGGGATGTAAACTGTCTACAACAATTGCAGAGTGTGGCACTTTTTGGTAATTAATTATTATGTAATGTAATCATTCTCCAACCATGCCACCCACCCCTCCATGTGACTGATGTACCTCGAGAGAATTGCTTACAGTATTTCACCCGACTGCCTTTTTTTAGGGTACAGAAGAGGTCACCATGCAGAGATGCATGTCTTACCGAAGTGTATCTATAGGCACTCAGCAAGCCTGAAGGAGGCGCTAATGAGGCAGCCAGCTTAGTCACATGACACCCCCCAGTGCAGATGCTCCAACTTCCAACTCACCGGTACCGGCACAAAGCCTCACGCCCCCCAGGAACACGTTGCTGGAGAGGGACTCCTTGTCCCAGACTGTGAGCTCCAGGCAGACATTGTTGAGGTCGCTAGGCTGCAGACCACAGTATGTGAAGATGTGGTTCCACTTTGGGTTTAGGCTCTTCTTCACCACGGCTGTCTTGTGCTTCGTTGACTTGTTATCGTCTGGGAGGAGGTAGCTGCAATCCGCAAGAGACGGATGGTTAGCATTCCATACTCTTTTGTTAAACACAGGCCTGGTAGAATATCTCCTTTATCCCTGAAGATGCCTATAAAAGTATCAGCTGAAACCTAATGGGAAGATCATAAACTCTGGGGGCTTCTCAAAACCAAAAATGCAAAGATTGTACTTGTGGTCTTGGCAAGACCAGTCTTGCTAACTTGCCTCCAAACAACAAACTTGGGGCACAATGAATCATGGGATAGGTTACGTTTGAAGAAGATGCAACCGATATGTCCTTGATATCTGGGGTGGGGCAAGAACAACATCCAGGGATTTTTACCGTCCTCTGTATTTCTGTTCTTGAGTATTGGAACTGGTCTTTAGCAATAACACGTTTTATGACGACATAAAACAGGTCCGGTCAAGTATGCATATTGAGAAACAACTTTTGACTGCTTCCACCTACCCTTTGACGAAAGCATCTGATGTCCCTCCGGATTTGACAGCTGTTAGATTCTTAGCCTCCTTGACAAGAAGTTCCACCATCCCACCTTGGGGCAGCTTGATGTTGGACTTCTTTCCTTTCAAAAACCCTTTCTTAACTGTCAAGGAGAAAATGCCAGGACTCAATGGGGCAATGGGACACAAAGGTGCTCAAAGGAACAGCTCATTTTCCAGTCTTATGTGCTACAAACTGGTCCTGCGAGCTGATTATATGCAAAGGACGTCTTAATAGTTTTAATTATTCAGTATCTCCCGGGCTGATCAGGTATGAAAGGGAAACAGGTAAAGGACTATAGATTTGTTACATGGAACTGGTGCAGAGTGCAAAACAGAAATAGAGACAGGAAGGTCACTAATAGGCATAGAATGTCAATAGGAAACCATATCATCACATGAGTAGGAGGTACACTTACCTTGCACCTGGTCTAGAGGCAGCATGAGGTTCTTCTCTGCAGGAATGTACTTAAGAACTACAGTGAGCTCTCCCTTATATTGAAATGCGGTGTCTGGTCCACTGTCCGCCTGGAAGACACCACACACATGAAACAGCCATTGATATATACACAAACATGTGGCATGGAAGAGGAGATTACAGGAGAAAAGGTCTGGTTGTAGGATCTGGATAAGGGGGCGGCACTGGATTTGTTGAGTCACTTTAGATGCCGGTACCCAATGGGTTTTCCTCCCTCTGTGACTAATGGATCTGTGTGTTCCTCGCGGCTGCTTGGAGAGTGGAGAGACATGAACAGGCTCACCTTAGGCTGTAGGGGGAACCACTCCTCTATCTGCTTCTCAAAGTCCCAGGAGTCGAAAGGTACCTCTACCTCGCCCAGGAAGCGGTTGTGCCCGAAGCGATCATTGTGCCACACAGAGAGCTGAAGTGTCCGCATCTCCAGCTGTGAATGGCTGATTACATACTGGGGGGTGATACAAGCGATTGGTCACTCAAACAACACCTGACAGCAAGCTCCAGTTGGGAGTGGCTGATTGCACACTGAGGGTGGAGCTTGAAAGTGACCCTCCTACACAACCATACTTTGCATGACTATTGAGGGTCCCCATCTGTCACACACCCACAAAATGGCTCATCTATGCCTCAGCTGGCTTTTGCCGTCGCTTCCCTTTCTGCACATAATCATCCTCCCAGTGCAGGGAAGTGGAGACCAGAAACCACAAAGTTTAAGTCCCACTTGAAGGAACCCCGCCAGACACCATTCCTTATGAAAATGTGTCAGAAGTGCGTGGCTGTGAATTTATATTCAGGAGTTCTACTCTTCACTCGGGGGAGACTCTCTGCCGGGCTGCTCTAGGGGACGATGGCACCAGGTGACATATTCATAGCTACCTGTTTTTATATCTTGGATTACCCCTGCAAAAGGAGACTCTAACTGCCTCTCCTGTCATGCGACTGGGGATCTTGACAAGAGTTGGGGAGCCTCGTCATGTATTCGCTAACCTTCAGGGTCTCGTTGAACACCGGATCAGTGGTGTTGGTTCGGATGCTGGTTTTCCTCTTATTCTGGCGGGACTTGTCCGGTAGCAGGTATGTCTTGACATAGCTTGTGGGGGCAAAAAGAGAGACACCATCATCATTCTTCCAAGTCAATCAGTCTTAATAGCTGTGAGACAGCTGATCGCATGCATATTTAAACATGTTATAGCATACAGGTGAAGGGTGGTGTACTGCTTATAGACATATATCACAATTTTCTGTACAGTAGTTAATGTGAGATGCTAAACCACGCCCCCTCTCTCATGGGTAAACCACGCCCCCTCTCTCACGGATCAGTGCGCTGCTTCCTCTCGTCGCCGACGGCCAGGTTGCGACATTCCTTCACCAGCACGTTCAGCGCTCCCGTCTTGTAGCTGTAGGATATGTTGAGCAGTATCTCGCCGCTGATGATGGTGTGGTCATAGTCTCCGGTGTCGCTGTAAACACTCATCATGCTGTTGAGGCTGCTCTGTGGGCCCAGGCAGAAGGAGAGCGAAGCTCAGAGCAGATAAGGCCGGAAGCGGACTGTTCCGGAAGCGAGGGAAGGGTGCATCTTGTGAGCAGCACTGTCCGGACAGGTTAGGAGGATTCACATGTTCATTGAGACAGATTTGATACCTGTTTCAGACTACGTGCTAATAATCTGCATTTAGGAGGCAAACTAGACGGTTATGTAAATTAGATACAGCCAGTTATGTAAATTAATAAACATGAAATTTTCAAGAGGACACTTATTAGTGCTGACACATGATTCAATGGGACAGCGAAGAGGAGAGGGGGAAGCTTCTGTTACAAAAGCCTGCATTACTAATTGGTAATCTGTATCACCGAAGCCTCTAATTATTATACATAAAGAGAAGATGACTGAACAAGGAAAAGCTGACAGGAAGAAGAAATGAAAAGGGGGTTATAGGGATGACAGAGAGAACGGTGAGACGAAGAAGCAGAGAGAGCACAGAGCACTCACGGTTTCAGCATCTGAGTCCGGAACATTCAGATGGGACCATTTCCTCTCTGAGCCCGGTGGAGTGGACTAAGACCCAGATTGGAGGGAGAGGAGGAAGAGGAAGAGGGAAGTAACGGTTGGAAACAGAGGTTGTAGAAGAAATGCAAAAGAAACAGTCAAGAGTAGTCACCACGGCGATAAAAGTCCCTGAGGAAAAGGCAGGAGAGAGTAGCTTTGTGAGACAAGAGGCCATAAATATCCATTTTGAGCTGTATCGTTGTAGGTATCAGTCACTGCCTGGTTTGACCCAATTATGACAAAGTAACTGATATGAATATGAGAGTACGAGAGCATGGAAAGGTCCGACGTCTTCAGGAGCAGTGGGGCTGACATTCACGTCAACCTCAACCAGCCTAGATGAGCAAGAATCTGTCAAGCGGGAAATATTACAGTAACTCTAAAGATTCAACTGATGCAGAGACAGGTGATTAAAATGCAGGCCTAAATCAGTACATCGAGTGTCTAGATCGGGGGTGGGCAATCATATCCACAAAGGGCCGTTGTGTATGCAGGTTTTGGCTGCAGCTCCCTAATGAGATTACTAATTAGAGAACTGATTGGCTGAAGAGTCCTCACTGATTGGCCCTTTGCAGATATGATTGCCCACCCCTGCTGCATATACACCGACCCTTTGCCAATATGATTGCCCACCCCTGCTGCATATACACCGACCCTTTGCCGATAGGATTGCCCACCCCTGCTGCATATACACCGGCCCTTTGCCGATAGGATTGCCCACCCCTGCTGCATATACACCGACCCTTTGCCAATATGATTGCCCTCCCCTGCTGCATATACACCGGGCATTTGCCGATATGATTGCCCATCTCTGCTGCATAGACACCGGCCCTTTGCAGATATGATTGCCCACCCCTGATCTAGATGATATTTCGGTGCATTTAAGCTCAGCTGTTTCCCAAAAGACAACAAGGAATCCAAGGAATAAGTCACTTAATGATGTGGGTGTACATTGAGTTTAGTCATGTTTCATCCCTCACCATAAATCTCAGAGACACATGATTGGATTAGTCTACCAGCAACCCACAGGGGACCCACAGGGGAAAATGGCAAATGACAGAGAGAGTGCAAGTTAATCTCCATCCTCTCAATTCTCAGGGAAATGGGGGCGGCCCAGCCGGCCAATTAATCACGTCAGCTGCGATATTGTTAATATCCCCCTGACAGATGCTCGCTGCGGCATCAAAGACTTGTTCTTTGTCATAAGGCTGGAGA
The DNA here is from genome assembly GCA_026777045.1 of Hyperopisus bebe. NCBI lineage: Eukaryota > Metazoa > Chordata > Actinopteri > Osteoglossiformes > Mormyridae > Hyperopisus > Hyperopisus bebe. The sequence continues at coordinate 1,453,006 of JAODJW010000079.1, forward strand.
AGTTTTGGCTGCCGGAATACAGCTCAGCGGGGCACACAAAACTTACGCTACGGTCGTCTGCTCTCATGTGACAGATAACAATGTGTCAGGAACAAAACACTGGCATTTTGTATTAAGTTGTCAACACTACGGTGAGACATAGATGGGGACTTTTATTTTGATATGGGTGCTTACTGTAGACAGCGCACTGCTCATGTGCCTGTGGGTCCCCAGGTTGTACTCAGACATCAGGGCGTCGATGTCTTCTTCCCTCTCGTCGTAGTCCTGAGGAATATACCATTCGGTTACACGGGGGGGTTATGCAATAGCAGAGCCCAGCATGGTCTAATCTGGAGTGGTGCTGAAATTCACACACACATACAACCAAACTGGGTATTCCATGAAACATTGTAATGGAACACTTTATTTCTTAGATAAGCCAGTGTCATGAAAGAGATTAAAACATTTCAAAGCGATGAAAACATCTCAAATCTCAACATCTCCAAAAATGCTCTTTAGACTGGATCCTTATCAAACAAATGTGCAGGCCCAGTTTCTAATGCAAAATATTTTGTGCATATAGAGCAGAAGGTGACATTTGTCACGGTAAGACATTAATGATCCTGCTGCTACCATACATTCAGGTATGTGAGGTTTACTAGGCGTGTGCAATAACCTGTCCAAACAGAGCATGATAAGCATGGAATTATGGGTAGGTCACTCACAGGATCGTTCAGCTCCCCAGGAACAGAGCGGCTCCGCAGGCTCAGAGAGTCTCCACCCAGCTCAGAAGAAGGACCGGTGAGGTCCACCTCAGATCGGCTGCGATCTGGACCATGCCAGAGTCGGGGATGGACATGAGAGAGAGAGAGAGAGAGAGAGAGAGAGAGAAGCACAGAGAGAAAGGGGGGAGAGAGGAGATGGGGGGGTTACTCTGAAATCGACATCAGCAAATGATGTGAAGAAAATTTAAATTATTAATTGAAGTTATGCATTTTGCAGGCATTTCTCTCTTAATCCAATGGGAAGCAATATCTTTAACCATGGTGTTCAACCAATCAGAGACACTGTACCACAATGGCACCCACTGTGCTGAGCTGCAGCAGGGTGCCGTGGATGTGGCAGGAGTACCTGAGGAGAGTGAGGCTCTGGACACGGAGATGCTGGGGGCTGTGGTCTCGGTCCTGGGGTGCCTGGCAGCCATTTTGTCTGGGACGCTCTCACTGGCGTGGAAGCTGGCCACGCTCTCGGCACCGTCCGGCTGAGGGAGAAGCGCCCAGCAATGAAGCAGAAAACTCCATCGCCCACCAGCACTTGGCTCATGGCCTGGGCTGATCCAAATATGGTGGTTTGATGACTGACGGTTGATGACTAGACTAAACAGAGGTCCTTATTCATGTGCAGTGGGTCATGTGACCTGGTAATGCTCTCCGCTGCACTGACACATTACATACAGTGTTCTGAGTTTCAGGTGTGGGCTTTACCCGTCTGCTGGTCCCAGAGGCAGTGCTGCGGTTGCTGGGGCTGGGAGACCTGCCGATGGCCTGGAGACGCAGGTTGTTGGGTATTGCTGGCATCCCGGTGGACTCCACAGCCATGATGCTCCCCCTGCTGGTGGGTGGTGATAAAATCATGTTGGCATTGGTAAAAAAAAATGCCCAAGTCTCTCACAGGATAAGCGTGTGATAAGCTCTTTCTTTCGGGCCTCACTGTTGGGAGCGGGGTGTGGAGCGGGCGCTGTGCACGCTGGGGGCGTTCAGGTCTGGGTTCGAGCCCATGCTCCTGGAGTCCTCAGCCCCATCAGACCCCACCTCTGCCTTCAGCATTGCCCGGGCATTCCTCTTATCTAGGTTCATCCTGCACAGTTACCATTGGATTTTACTACATCCACTGGACCCTTATTCAAAAGCAATTACAACTGACACATCTAAGGGCCTTAACCACAACGCCACCTAGTGGCGGTGTCTCTACTGCCAGGGACTTTCTCTAGAGTCGCTCATAACTAAAGATGAATTTATAAAATTCCATGTATGTGCCAGTCAATGATGCATCCTTGAGAAGCAAAGTCTGGTCCCACGTCCCAGCGCCCCTTTGTGGCCTCACCCCTGCCTGGCACCTTTCAGGGCATTCCGCAGCGCGTGTCTGCCTGATTTCGGCGTGTCCGGTCTGTCTTCCAGCCTCAAGTCAGGCTGCGATTTTGCGTGGTCCACCTTTTGGTCTGCTATGAAACGGGAAAACGGTCTCAGACAAAGTGCAAAAAAAAAAAAAAAAATCAGTCGATATCCAATTTGTTCATAGAGACCCCCGAGGCAGAACCCAGCTCTGCAGGAATAACGGTACAAAGCAGCAGCTATTAACTTCCTGTGTGGGCCCCCTTAGTCTCTGCAAACTCTTAATTAGGCTTCCAGGACTCTTGGGCTGGCTGTCTAAGTCAACTGCAGTCATTCTACACATCCTGTCTCTTTGCCAGTGCCTGTCAGGGAAAGTGCAGACCTCGCAAACAACCTCACAGGGAAAGACTACAGAGCAGCATTCCTGCCCCCTCACTGTAACCCCTCCCCCCAAACAGGTAAAAACGCCTAATTTTGCTTTTTGCTTAAATTAGCATCTTGCTAATTTTACGCTTTTTGCTACCTTCCCCCTTTTCTGATTCCATCGGAAAGTGCTATCTGGCCACCGACTGCTAGCTGGTTGGATTTCTGGGATGTCTGCCGCATGTCTCTGTCTCATGCACCACAGGGAAGGGGAATCCCAGCATGTACA
>JAODJW010000079.1:1484806-1495290 GCA_026777045.1 Hyperopisus bebe
GGGTGCCACTCCAGCTGGGAGATGGAGGGGCACTGCAGGAAAATGTACTGGCCCACCTCCATCTTGAAGCCCTTCATCCTCATCTGAAGCTCCAGGGTTCTTGAAGGATGCATCACCACCTGTGGCAGGGACATGGGTTTGAGTTGCGAGGATTTCACAACCTTCTTTAATTCAGGAAGAAAAACCACACAGCACAGAAAATCTGTCCATGCTCACACTTAGCTAAGACAAGACCTCCAAATGCTATGACTGACCCTAACAACCAACTAGCACCAGCTAACACTTTATCAGACATTCGAAACAGGGGGAGGGCACGTCTAATATGAAGAAGAACCTGACCTTTGTGATGACGACCTTCTGCTGTGAGCGGATGAACCTCACCAGTCGCTCGCAGACATACAAGAACATCGGGCCTACCACCCACTTCCATGTCTGAAACCAACCATATGGATGATAAAAACCAAGAGCAAAACTGTTGACAGCAGTTGTGTTACAGATGCGTCTTCTAGAAAGATCTGAGGGACATCAATGTGCGCAACACAAGACCTGAGAGAGTCAGAGGTTTTTGGTGGATAACTAACCATTGGTGGATTTCCAGCAAAATTTGGCACAGGACAAACGGTGCCGTTTTCACCCCAGGTCTGGTAGTGCTGAAAGCACTCTTTTGGTTTGTGTTCACCAAGACTCTCAGGGGTTTGACCTCGCACAATACGCCTGTGGAACCAAACACAACAGCGGCACCGCATTACAATGAGCCACAGCTGTATCTCCTCTCACGCCACACCCTGGTAGGAACACCTACCCAACTCCGTGGAGTACCAGGCCGATAAAGAAGATGACGAAGAGATGATGGGTGAACCAGAAGACTTCATAATATGACCTCCGAATGACCTCCATGGATGATGTAATCATTAGGATCAGAGCCAAAGTAATGACCACTCCTGTCAGGCCAGCAATTGTGGTGAACATCACATAAGTTGGATTCTGTTCAAAGATTGTAAACAGTTTCAGTTCACTTTTTATCTACTGTGAAATTGTAACTGTTTTTTTCTGGAATCCAAATGTTTTTATTGAAATGGATTCACTTGCTGATAAAGAGTATTAGCTCAGTGAATGAAAATGTAAGTCTGATATTAGTGTGGAGATGTAAAATAGAACTCAAGGAAAAGTATTTTTGTAAAAGTTCCTAAGTGCTTTTGTTACGCAACACATTTCATCCCCATCGCAGTGTGTGAAATACATCCTCCGTGACAAAAAGTCATCAGTACATTTTCAGACACACTCACAGTGTCATCTGCTCAGTCTGTCACATGCAGGGCAGTATATCCTAATCTATCGTGCTTCGTTAATCGTCTGATTAGTCAGCAGGTCGAGAGGCGGGTCTTACGGTATCAGCTGTTCTGATAGGGTTCAGGAAGGATCGATTGTCCCCATTCCCAACCTGGGACAGCACATAGGGCAAGGTGCTGTTGCCGTCCAGCTGGGCACCCATGAACCTCTCAAAGTTGAACAAATGGGCCAGGATATGGATTGCTGAGGAAGAGAGAACCAAAATGTCTAATTTTGAATATTCATCCATCCATCCATCCATCCATCCATCCATGCGGGGGTCTAGACTCTATTCCAGGCAGAACAGGGCAGAAAGGATAAGGGGGTCACTCTTGATCCATCACAGGAAACATAAACGCAACCAGTGATACAACACAGGCAATATACAGACACCAGTTAGAACTGCAGGTCTTTGGAAACCAGACTAACATCGGGAGAACATAGAAACTCCACCTATGGGAGGGGAGGCAGGAATGAAGAAAACGTAAATATATTACTGAAGAACAACATGCATCACTGTTTATTTCAATTAGTGACAGTAGTCAAGATGAATGCATGCTGAGATTCTGACTAATAGGGGCAAAGTAATAATCAATATGCAATAAATACAAACGAGTTTAAGCAAGAGACAACGTTCGCTGTGTCAAAAGAAATGAATGTCGATCGTAAAAGACGCGCAGAGACGATCGCTGGGTTCTCTCTGGTGATGTGGTCGTTCGTTATTACCTGTATGCAGCGCAATCATGTAAGCTACAAGCTTGTGGAAAGTCAGGTTTCTGTCCAGCTGACGGGCTGCACTGCGACTGCATCTCTGCAAACGAACATGCAAACATAGCGAAGCGTGTGTTTTAATTGTATACGGGAATCCAGTAGGCCTGTATACGTTATAATAATACAATACAAGAAAGCAGGTCTGTCATGTGTTAATCGTAGTAGTGTTTGCAATTTGAGCGTAACAGTATCCTTATAAACGAAACAATATCTCGACCACAACATTGCACAATTACCTGCCACCAATTATTACATGAATTTTCCTGACACATCTGATGTCAGCTGAAGGAGGAACATAATGCCGCGCAACTTACACAATATAACAGACACACATACACACTCACTTGGACGGAGCCGCGGAGGAAGGAAAGCAGATTTCGGCAGACAGGCAGCAGGATTAGCATGCAGTTGAAGTTCAGGCAGGCGGCAGAGGCTCTGGCCCACGGCAGCGCATCCTGCACAGATCAGACGCAGAGGTCACTTTCACTTCTGCTCGCAGCTAATTTAGGCTCCGCACCTGCGCCCGAGTCCCTCCCAGTCAACGTCGGTTAAAAATACTTAAGGTATAAAGCGCTTTTCACAAAACCGAATTATGAGATTGAAGTACGTTTCCAGAACTACAAACAGCAACACAAATCGAGATACTTTAGAAAAATCTTCTAACTTTGTTGTTTTTTTATTATAATGATTATTAGCCCACTTCTTGCTAGGTCAGCATTAAAAGAAAATTAAATCAGTGAATGCACATCTAAAGTTACATTTTCTTTATTGCTTATGACTTAATGCCTTGAGGGGTGGAAGACAGACTTACTCCGAGGATGGCCCTGGTGTAGAAGAAACGATCGGTGAGGAAGGCAATGTAGAAGTGGACGAAGAGGAAGGCGTTGATCCCCAGCCAGACGAGCTAAAAAAAGAGAGCCCCTTAGCCAAGTCACGGTCAGAAGAGAGAGGAGAAAGAGACAGGTATGAACTTACAATTACAAAGATGGAGAGGCCTTCGTTTTCTACCCAGTTACCCATGGCGAGAGCAAGAGCGAGTGGGTTTACTGAGCTGGGATGCGCAAAATATATAAGCCTAGCTAAGGAGGAAGTGGGAGGAAGACAATTTGGGGCAAGTCCTTCTTGGGGAAGTACATCACGCCGAGCGATTTCACTGCAGGCTAATCTAGGAGGTTTATCGCCCATATGCATTGATAAAATACAATTACTAGTTGGAAGTACATAATTTAAGGCCTTATTTCACAGTAGCAGAATCAGGAAACCATCCTCAGGTTATGTGATGGTTAATAAGTAATCTAAAAAACCTTCGTAAGGGCAAAATACATACGATTGATTAATATATCTGGTGTAGTGGATTAATAAAATTAAGAGTAAACATAAAATGCACAATTTTTCATAAATCAGTTGTTTTTCCCTCTAAGTGTTTGGAGTGCAGGGCGCCATCTATTGACAGGGTACATACTTAGCATGCCAATTTCCAGAGGTGGATAGTTCAGGTTCACAAAGTACAAATCCAGACCAGAAAATTATTTTCAACCAATAACCAACTAGGACCATTTTATCTTAAGTATAAAGCCAGACACAGAGTACTCAGCTTACTGGTTGAAATAAAATCTTGGTCTGGATTTTTGCTTTCTGGATGCAAACTATCCACCTCTGCCAATTTCACTTTGTTTCGGATGGGGGCTTGGGGGGCCAGGAGAGACAGCGATCCTCGTGCAGAGCCTAGAAATTATGGCAACACATGGTCTCTCACAAATTAAACAGACCACCACCCACCAACTTACCCTGTAAGACAAGTCGCACGAACGGTTTAGGGATGAATGTGTTTTTTATTTATCATTAAGGCACAAGCTAAAGCGCTAAAGTTCAACATCAAAATATGAGAATATTAAATACAGTATAATTGTATATGCCAAATTATTCATGGCATGCCGCAATACAAGGACCAGTTCAGAAAACATACAAAAGTTACTTGCATACTTACATGCATGTTTCGCACCACAAGGCAGAACCCAAATACACACTGCTGTTACAGGTAACACAGCCTTTTAGCATGATAAAATAATGAATCGAAGAATAAAATTCTAATCTCAGAATTAAAATGTGAATCAAAACAGTTAATCTTCCTTTGTTAATCTACACCACTTGCCCTTCACTGCATTATGGGGGTCCAGAGACTATCTGGTAATGATGGGTGTTAGGCAGGGAATAATTCAGGGTAGGACTCCAGCCCTTCGCAGCTAATTAAAATTACATTTTCGTTTTATTTGCACCAAAAGCTATTCGGCGTGCTGGAGCATAACATCAGGAATACAAACAACGGGCCTCATTCACCAACCGTTCTTACGAACAAACTTGTTCTTAAACCCCACGTACGCACTTTTTTTTTTTTTTTTTTTTACAAAGATTCTGACATTCCCCAATGTTTTTTTTTTTTATCTGAATTTGTTCTTAGCTAAGAACAGAATCTACGCACACTCAAGACCATTCGTACGCACATGAGTAATGATCGTTTGTTCAAAATAATTGGCTATAGCAGTTTTGTTCAACCTAAAGTTCATAAAATGATAGTATTTCAATAATTTAGAAAAGTAAAATATAAAAAATAATTTTTAAGTGTAAAAATTGTTTCAATTGTAGTAACAGCGATCATGCGGATTATAAATAGGTCAGAATCTTATTTAAAAAGTGCGTACGTGGGGTTTAAGAACAAATTTCGTAAGAACGGTTGGTGAATGAGGCCCAGTGTTCCGTGCTGTTAACCAAGTAATCAAGCAACGTGCATTTAATTGTATCCTTGCTATATCTTCATAGTATGGAATGTTTTCTAACAATAAAATAATAAGTTTAACCATCACATATGCCGTTAGTTATGGAGAGGGGTTACAGTAAGAACACTAAGGCTGGGAAGCACTTTTATATCAAATTTACTTGTTTAACATTTAAATTCTGAGATTCAAACAATTGCACATTTTTTGTCCACTGGGTGTCAGAAAAATAAAATTACATCACAAAATTATACATTCATTTAAACTTAATACTAATAAACTAGATTAAAATAAATTTATAAATAAAATCCCATAAATAATATGAACAAATATTTTAAAATAAATATGGTTCTATTGCAAAAAATACTTTATATTTTACAAATGCTAAATACCATTTTTAAGTTCTTGGTCTCATAAATAGTGATGACCGCATATCAATAAATCTGTGAGGGAAAACAGAGTAAGCTGAACCAGGGAGTAAAATGGGCTGCGTCTTATATCTGAGTGTGGAGACATAATATCAATCATGTGATCAGGGGGTGTTCCACAAAGCAGGGTTTCTCAGTTAGCTGGGTCAGTTAGTCCAATAAGATTTTAAGCTAGGAGCATTCCTATTGGACAATCATGATTGTCCAATAAGAGTTTAGGTAAGGAGCATTCCTATTGGACAATCATGACATCTAACTTGACATTATCCCAGCTAACTGAGAAATCCTGCTTTGTGGAACACCCCCACGGTGGCTGATGCAGAATATTTCATCTTTCTTAAACTGTAATGGAGGTGAACACATTGAGAGTGGTGAGCAAACCAGAACTAAATGTATTTTCTGACAAGCCAAGTGAAATCATCAGTATTATATCTAGATGAAAACAGAGTTTAGGGGCACTTAGATATTAGTTTTAAGCGGTATAAAATAAACTTGCAAAACCCAAATGCTACAGACCATTGGATAATGAGGAGTAAAAAGTGACATATTGTTTCAATGCAAAAATAAAACTAGTGAAAAATATAATAGTTATACTAAACCATAAATATAGTTCAGGATTCGATTTTCTCTATGCTGTAACATATTTATGTAATAAAGTGAATTAATATAATTCTACATTTAAAAGTAATGTTCAGTTCTGGGAATTATAATAGTATTTATGTAACTGCATGCCTTAAACAAGAATAAAAAGTAATTACATGTTAATTCATGTTGTTTTCTTGAGAAGGAATTCCATCCACAAAGTGCTTTTTACATGTATTGGGTGTAAAGAATGTGAAGTTTCTGGTTTTACAGATCACAGGGTTTTATTTGATACTCAGTAAACCCATTCTTGTGCAATTATGTGGAAAGTTGCTTTGAAAAGTTAAACACCATCATCAGCTGACAGAAAGCTGCCAATATATTCTGGGTATGTTGAAGCTGAGATCAGAAAATTGCAGAGGATTTGCAGAGCGCATAAATATTACTCTCCAATGAACTTCGAATACAAAACGAATAGGAAATGTCTCTGGGTCACATCAGAGGGTGAATCCACAAATCTCCAGTTTCACTCCTACGATGGTGAGAAAATGGCTTTAAAAATATAAAATCTCGTAATATGAGAGTAAATTTTGAAGCATGATGTTTCCTGTACCGGCTTGTCCTGTGTTGGACCGCAGGGGACTGCAGCCCATCAGAGCAGTTAAAGGCACAAGGCAGGGAATAACCCAGAATGGGGCACCAGCCCCCTCACAGAGTGTACATCTCTATGGAGAACCAGACTGTGGCAGGAAACCCCATGATGACGCGGGGAGAACATGCAAACTCCACACACATGGAGTCATAGCAGAGACTCGAACCCTGGTCCCAGAGGTGTGAGGCAACAGTGCTAACCACTGCACCACCATGCCGCCCCCACTGTATAATTTCTTGAAATGTAAATATTTATAAAATGAGATTGCCATTGTATCCATCTCTTCCCACCTAATGTGAGTTACATTAGTGCCACCTCTGACTGTCCTGCCTACTAAGAAATAGAGAACAGCTGCATCTCTGAGCGCATGGAAGCACCAAGCGCCTTCTGGGCCGACCATGCTGTCGTTGGCCTGACCGAGGGGCCACAAGCCCACAAGGACCAGAAAATGTCACATAAAAGCAGCTGATCCTAGGGAACCATAAAGCCCTTTCTCCGCATTAGGTCATTAAGCAGATTAGAGCTCCTCTAGGGGGCGCTGGAGACCTCTAAAGCTGTCAAAGGTTACAGGACTGAAGGAGGTGGCTGACGTCGCAGAGTCGTGCATGGTGTCATTTTCCGAAGAGCTGGGGTAGCTCTCTGGGGATTCCTCACGTAGGCGGGGTCTACAGGGTGGGCAGAGGAAGGGGGCGAATCCCAGAATGCCCCGGAAATCACTGGAGGCTAAGAGCTTCTTGCAAGGGTGGCAGAACCGGTAGAAGATCAGCATGAAGACCATGGCCGCGGCATAGCCGGCCAGCAGATGCAGTAGAAGCAACGGGGCACGCACCAGGCCGTACACATCTGTGCGGAAGCCGTACCACAGCAGGAGCAAGGCGGCGTTCTCTAAAAAGCGGATCACATAATACGCTGCCATGCGGAACCGGTTCTGAGACTTGTTGATCAGGTCTGGGTCGCTCAGCTGCAGCTGAACGGCCGACCAGCAGAACATGTTGATGCCGGCGTAGAGGAGGGTGAGGAGGCCAAGCACTGTGCTAGTCCCAGCCCGCGTCAGCGTCTTCTCGACGTCTTCTGGGAAGGGACATCGGCTTCTCCAGAACAGCAGCCAGGGGTAGAGGGAGAAGGCCAGGAAGTTGGCCAGAACCACCGGCACCGTCCAGGACCGCAGCACGGAGCTGAAAAGCACCAGCACCGCGACCCGCGTGGCGATCTCGCAACTGCGCCACAGGACGATGCAGAGGTAGGCCGCGGGCCCCACGTCAACCTCGTAGTCGTCGTACTTTATCTTTATGGCCAGAATGTTGCAGTGAAGGGCACCGTACACAATGGAGAGGAGCGAGATCACCATCAGCACGCCTGAAAGGAAGTGGGTGTAACTGACCGAGAAAGTGCTCAGATCTGTGAGTAACTAAGGAAATGAAGCTGGTAGACTTTCAAATATATTTATCCAACACCAATTAAATACAATAGCGATAGCAGGATAGCAGATTAACGGCTCCCAGGATGCTCTACGCAGGTGGCTGACATGAACAACAGCGTAAATGGATTCACTAAACAATAATACAAAGCAGCAAAAGATGAGGAAACTTGCTTTACGGAAAAACAGCACCTTTCTATTTAGCTTTTAGAGGAACTAACAGGCACCAAACAAGCAGCACGGAAACACAGGGAGGTCGGATGCCAGACAATAGACACACACACGGTGGGTAGTTAACACAACAGCTGAAGACACACGGGGATCGCCCAGGGTTCACATAACACGCGACAATAGAACAAAACAAAACAGAAGTATGTGCAATGATAACAAATGCAGGGGATATTTACAATATTCCCGACATGCTCATTGCCCCCCCCCCCCCCCAAAAAAATCTAAAAATTAAGATCGCGTTCCTTAAACATCTTTAAAATAAACATATCAGATAAATAAATACTGAAAGTGAGTTACGTATTTGTAAAAACTGTTAAATGTAACTACACAGCATTTCATAAACAACATTCAGTTTTCAAAATTGTCATTTGCTTCTTAATGCTGGAAATCTAGTGTAACACTTGGTGGATATTATGGTCAAATGCATCTGGCCCCCCTAGCAGAACAACTGGCCCTAGTCTAACCCCCCCCAAGTTGAAGTGGCCCAGAACCTCCACAGCTTATATCACTGAGCAAGACAGCAGGTGTGTGTGTGTGTGTGTGTGTGTGGGGGGGGGGGGTCTGGTGCTTACCCCTGCCGGCAGACACGCCTCGCTGTAGCACGCAGATGTACAGCTGCAGAGTCAGTTGGGGGGCAGAACCCAGGAAGCCCTGGACCACAGAGGCTCTGGAAAAGGCTGCCTGGTGCACCACCAGCTTACCCTCTGCCTGTCCCACCTGCCGCTCCACCTCCTCAGCCGGGCCGCCTTGGGGCATCTGCTTCAGCCTGCTGATGCTGACGTACGGCTCCTCCACCTTTCCCATGCTCCCACAGATGCAGAGAGCCTCCAGGCACCTGCAACGACAACACCAGCCCTGAGACCTGCTGCGACGATCCATCTGACTCCGGACGTTAAAGAGCTCCACATTATGAAGCGCACCTGCATCGTTCTGTTTGAAAATGACAACCAGTCTCTGCTCAGTAAACAAATACCAGGCATTTGATGAATGGAATTTGCACATATTAACACAAATTAGTAGTTAAATGACGCTCTTATTTGTCAAACTCAAATACAAAAGCAGTTATTAGCGTCGTCCAGAAGCGACTTGCCCGGGGGTCTTGTTTTAACAGCTTTGCAGCAGACGAATCTGCGGGCGCACTTTCAAAAAAAAAAAAACATCGCAAAGGGCGTGATGCTGATATAACCTGCAGGCCTTTTCTATACAATACTAAAGTAAACACAAAGCAGATGTGAACATCTAATCTAGATATCTCTGCTCTATTGCCCTGCGGCACAGCCGCTTTTCGAAATCACCATTGCGCCCTAAACAGACTCCTTACATTGCTGCAAATTTTTTGTCACGCACCCTGGAGTGTATAAATTATAATCATTATCAAAATTATTTTTTAATACAGCCTAAACGACACGCTGTCCATACTGACCTCGTGTTGATAAACAGGTTGCTGTCACCGGCGATCTAAACGCGGGACGCCAAGCTGCAAGCTAAAATTCACGGCCCTGTAAAACTGCGGGTTGTAGCGGCGGATCGATGTCATCGTTTGCATTTTTTCAGAGAGCTTCAGCGGTCACAAGTTAGACAGGACTGATATTTAGCATCAGCTGGCTAAACTCTGCAGCTGAGCCCGATCGCCTGTTAGGTGAAATAAAGCCGACGCAGTGCAGCGTGCAACACGCGTAAGATACTGTGAAACGGACATAAACAACTGTTGTAATCGTTTCTGGAACGAAAATTGTCTGTACACAATAAGAAGAAAAAGAATTGCTTCTCCAGTGCTTGGCTCTATGTAGGACATATGGATTTAGCAATAAATGTCAAGCAGATTCCAGCGGAGGGAGGAATAGATGGCCAGAGCATAAGTGGAGTAATTATGGAGTAACACTTGACACCGGCCCTTAGCCGATCGGGGAAATTTACAACCAACTTGATAGCAGAGCTCAGGCAGCCTTAATGAAGGGTCACACCCGGCATGAGAAACGCAAGCATGCTGCTCCAGTATCCTCACTTTTTAAAAAAAAAAAACTAATAACGGCGTCAATGTCTCAATTAAACTGACATGGAAGTACATCACCGGTCTGACTTAAATAAACTACTCTTACTCACCCGCGAGGTGGAGGTGAAACAGATGGTCAGTGCGACCATCTAAAAATGAATTTACCAAGCATTACCACAAAACTTACCCGGGACGTTTAAAGTCCTGGGAGATACACAAGCAAAACAGGTGTCCCGGGCAATTCGGTTTCCCTATGTTTCCCCTGTCTATCAGGAAATAATGTTTCCCCTAATATTAAAGCAAAGAGGTA
>JAODJW010000079.1:1499671-1519057 GCA_026777045.1 Hyperopisus bebe
ATAGGTAGGCCACGCCTGGAAAGAGGGGAAGGGAGACTATAGGCCTTGGTGAATAGGTAGGCCACGCCTGGAAAGAGGGGAAGGGAGACTATAGGCCTTGGCGTATAGGTAGGCCACGCCTGGAAAGAGGGGAAGGGAGACTATAGGCCTTGGTGAATAGGTAGGCCACGTCTGGAAAGAGGGGAAGGGAGACTATAGGCCTTGGCGTATAGGTAGGCCACGCCTGGAAAGAGGGGAAGGGAGACTATAGGCCTTGGTGAATAGGTAGGCCACGTCTGGAAAGAGGGGAAGGGAGGCTATAGGCCTTGGTGAATAGGTAGGCCACGCCTGGAAAGAGGGGAAGGGAGGCTATAGGCCTTGGTGAATAGGTAGGCCACGCCTGGAAAGAGGGGAAGGGAGACTATAGGCCTTGGTGAATAGGTAGGCCACGCCTGGAAAGAGAGGAAGGGAGACTATAGGCCTTGGTGAATAGGTAGGCCACGCCTGGAAAGAGGGGAAGGGAGGCTACAGAACAGCCTTTACCAGCCTCTGAGCCTGGATACTGCAGAGGACAGCGCACTTCCTCCCCAGAGGACAGCGCACTTCCTCCCCAGAGGACAGTGGGATTCTCACCTGGGGCTCCATGGCACCAGTGTACCAGCTCATTCTCCCGCTGGATAATGGCGCCCAGCTCGGCTGGCCAGTTGCAGCTCTGCTCCTGATTCATCAGGAAGTCCACGCTCTGCCACACCAGTTCCTTCTCCCCCGCTGACAGCACTTCCTGGTAAGACAGCAGCATCTGCAGGATGGAGGACAGGCCGTGGGCGGCACCTGCAAAGGGGCACACGTACGCACAAGGGCACACACAGACGGGCACACACAGACGGGCACACAGAGTGACTAGAGAGAGCACAAAATGCAGTCGTGCCCCTTAAAATTCAACATTCACAAAATGTTTCTCGTGATTTCAAAACACTGGTAATATACACAGCTGTTTTGACCTGAATGTTGATTAAATCAATCCAGCTTTAGGAATATAATAAACATTTTGTGAACAAGGGGCTGAGTATAAGATGCAGCAATTTCACAAAAAAAAATTCCACATTTCCTTTTTTTACTCCACAACATTCCATTAGAAAGTATACAGGATCAGATAAGCTAAGGGTATTTTATGGTTCATCTCCTTAGTACACCTTGTTTGATTATAAGAAAAAATGGCGAAATTCTGGTCAATTTTCTTTGGTAAAGCGCTATTAATTAAGCTATTACTTAGCACATCTGATTCCCAGACATTCAAGTAAAACATGCCCATTTCCTCGGAGAGCATAGACTTGTACCAACCATCCCCATCATATATCATACGGCTCGTGCCATTTTCGAGGTGAGACAAAAAGCATGCAAACACCTGTGCAATAAAAACGAATATCCTTGAGTCTGAACTGGTCTTCTCAGTTAGGGGCCAAACTGATCGCAAAGCGGGCCGAGCCGCCTCCGATCGCGTAACGTTTGATTTACCCTTGTTTTATATAGCAGACAGCGAATCACTGAAAATCGAAGTTGCTGGCTCAAGCGGGTCAGATCTGGCTGTATCAGATTATGCTGATGCGTTGGTTTACTTGGGATACGTCGCTTTTCACTCCTGCGCAGCAAACGGCTCGCTGTCGACCGATCTTTTCAGGCAGTGTGCGAAGTACCCATCAATATTCGGGGGGGTCCCCATCTCCCTATCGTTGCGCAGTACTGATCTGGAGACCCCCTTAAAATTTTGCTTTTGAGGCTTTCATGGGGTCTCATGAGTTAATCGGGGGTGTCGGACATTTCGCACACTGTTTTCAGGGATTAGTTAAACTACGGTGGGCTGCGTGCGACACTGGTTTGGGCGGGTAGATTGGTATATGGATGACGCAAACAGGAAGCACTTCCAAAAAAATTAAAGGAAAATGTAGCTTGCGATGTCTCCAAAGAAAGGTATGAATGGAGGGGGCATGGTAAAACGCTGCTGTAGGATTTAGGTGAATGACATGCAGTTATTGTTCATGTTATGCAGTGTTTAAGCATTTTTATTTATTTATTTTGGTTTTGCCAAAATTTAATTGAGCAACCTTTTTTAGTCTCAGTCGGGTACATAATGTTGCTGCTTTCATGCAAACATTGCCGCAGTCGCTTTGCTTACTATGGCCTTTGTGTTGGTGTGAAAGTTAAATCTTCACCTCTGAAGGACTTCGTCATCTGGTGCTATCAAGGAAGAGTAAGATTAGCTTCAGTATGAGGACAAACAAGGAGCTCCGTGGGGGACTGGCGCGTCAGCACGAACACGCGCCTTTGGTCACTTTTACGAAATTTTGCAGCTCAAATCGTTTTGCATTAATGTTCATGTAATTGGTAGTGCCAACGGAGACAGTAGTTATTGCAGTAAAAAAAATCAGTATAGACCTATACAATATACATCTGTTTCAGTTTCGATAAAGTCAACACGACAGTTCTTACCCAGATATTCAGTTCCATAATATGAATACATGAGAGGAAATGGTTTCCTCTTCTTTCTTGCGTACTGCTTACCAGACTCGATAATAGCCTGGCAGATAGCTTTTATTTGTTCTGGACTTAGTATCTGTAAGAAAGTAATATACAAAAGAAAATTAAGGAAAATTAAGGCATGTATAATCTGGCGAGACAACTGTCTGTCACAAATATTTCAAAACAGATTCATCACATTTCCGCCATTCCTCTTGGAATAACTTTAATATTATTCCACAATCTTGTGTATTTGGTGTGGGACTTCAGCAATACCTTAAATTAGCATAGGAGAGCAACACGCACGCAGGCGGAACGCGCTTGGATGGATGCGCGTTTGCCATGACCGGTTGCAAATAATGAAATATATGTCGTTTGGAGCAGTTGTCATGGGAACTGCTTGTCTTTGGACAGCTTTTGCGTCTCTACATTCAAAGCTGCCAAAGTCAGTCAAAGGGGGAATCTCCCGTTAATTTCCAATGGAATAGATATATGTATTCGAGTCTTGGTTGGTTGCAAACTCTTTTTGGGAATACACGCAATGTCAATAACACATACACGCCGGCGCACACAGCGACCAGCCGTCACGCGCATTACTTAAAGTAGCGCGTGCGCCCCCTGTCAGCGGTACTGCAACAACGTGACGTACGAGGGTTTGAAGGTAGATTGTGAAAGCAGCGTGCAATCTTTTAACCACACCCAAAAATGTCGTGTTTTAGGCACGGCTTGTAATCACCCGTCCTCTTTCGACGGCGTTGCCAGTCAGCATCTTACCTCTATCCCGAGCCTCTGCTTCAGCACTAGAGCGGCGCACAGGTATCCTGCTCTCCCCACGAACAGCTCGTCCGAGCCACACTCCAGAAAACTGATGGGCGCACACACCTCCCATAGGTTTCGAAATTTCGTCAGGGGCTTGACGAAGTCCGATAAGCCCATGGCTTTGTAGACCATGGTAGCCACGGCGTAGATCCCGGCTCCGCCGAGCAGGAATGCAACACGCATATTTTTGTCCTGCTCCCTATCCACATACTTCACCGACACGTCAATGATCTGTTTCGCGTTTTTTAGATAAGTGTCTCTTTGCTTAGAAAACAAAGGGCATTCTGAGACGTAGTATAGCATGTATGCCACTCCGGCTGGACCATCATATAAACCGCCATCGCATTCACTTGAGTCAGCTGGCACCTTTTTCATAATCTTCTCTATACTTGCCATGACAATAGGCACTATGGCTTCGTTACCCTGTCCCGAGAGCAAAGCTCCAGTATAATCGGCATAGCGGTTCTCAAAGCAACGCTTGTTTTCCATTACTAATTAAAGTGAATTAACAGAAACAGCAAAGTCAATGTAATTCTAATAGAAATCCAGTTTTGTTCGTCTTAGTGGCGTATTCAATGTAATCCAATAAACGCCGAAATAAAGTTAGTATAATCAAAACTTTAATTTCCCGACCACGGCTGACGATATAAAGCGAAGGAGTGATTCATTTTTTTGTCAATCAGTATATTACGACTGGTGCTTCAGAAGAGACCGGAAATGGTATCACATCGATAACAGTGATTTGTGGGATATGTATTCTCCACAACATTCAGCCAGAAAACCATAATAATCTACTGCTGTATAAAATACAACCATTTATAGACATACGCCGTATGTTTATGCATATTTTGGCATACATTTGGCAAATATTTCAAATGAAATAATTTAAACTTTTGAATTACATTTAATTATCGATCCTATTTAACACGTGACTTTTTTAGTGGTGAATATAACAGTCAATATTTTCATTGACTGATCATAAATTCACTCAGAAATTACGCACGAGTCCACAATAAACAGGTGTTCAATTTGAAGGAATTAAAAATGAGACCACGTCACGAGATCCAGCAGATGGCGACATATGCATAGAAGTGAATAACCGTTACTTAAAATAATTTCTGAACAGTATCATTTTACTCGCGAAGGACAAGGACTGTGTCTTCCTGCAGGTGGTGGCATGAAGTATACAATTAAGCATACAATCAAGACAAAGGTACAAAAACAAGAAGCGGAGGCAGAAACAAGAAATAAAGATGCGCAATGATAAATTAGCGCGTATACATGAAAATAAAGGTGAGACAAGCAGATGTAGGGAAAAGTCAATGCGAGTAAAAATAACAGTGGGTGGTTAAATATGAAAAGATCCCGTAATTGATACTGTGCATCTCATGGGTTCTTTTTCGGGGGTGTGGGGGGCTGCCTGAGGAAGACACTGTTCAGGTGCCGATTATCCCTTAGCCTCCTACAGCTTTCACCGAGAAGGGAAACACTGGAAGAAAGGAAGACCAGGGGGCGTGGGGCCAGGCGTTGTTTTCTCGATCCTGGCCCTCCTTTGTGGCACAGGCGAGTGCCTTTAGTGACAGGCTACGTGCTCTGAAGGTCAAGCAATCAAGCAACGCGTGCAGGTCCATCATTCCGGTCATCTTCTTCAGGGCATACCAGTCACTTTCCCTTCTTTTATCCATCTATCTGTTTGTTTGGTTTGATTATCCGTTTATTTATTGATTGATCATTGCACAGTCACTTTGTGCTGCATGTTTGGCACTTCAATGGTCTGTAAATCCATTTCGCAATTGTCGTTACTAATTACTGTACTGTTTGTACATTGCATTTTAGCACATATGAATTTATTCCTTGTACACAGTAAGGCTTATTTTTTTAAATTAAAATTGATCTAATATTTTTAAGTATTAGGACCTTGTTTTTTTCCCTTTGCCTTTCTATTTGCTGCTGAACGTCGGAATTTTCCTCCGGGGATTAATAAAGTGTCTGTCTGTCTGTCTGTCTGTCTGATTTTGATTGGTAAGTACGGACCTTCACGCGGGGGGAGGTGACGGTCATTGATCTCCGCATATCGCACAATTCGAGCAATACGGAGGATGGAATAATTCATTCTATTACGGTCATGTGTAACTGTGGAACCAATCCGTTGGTCATGTACTATATAATGTCATATTTCAGGCTGCTACCCCACACAAGTTCAGAAAAAGTAAATGAATTTCCACACCAAAATCCTATAAATAGAAACCAGGAATTTAATCGCCACAATGAAGCTTAACAACAATAGAGCGATGCTATTTTCACAACGCAAGTCACGAATAATTGAATATATTAGTGCCGGACAGAATTGTCAGTAAAAATCACAGATGACATGTAAATTTGCTGTGAACTCAAAATTAAATGCTGTTCGATTCAGGCATCCTTACTGATTTGCAAACGTTTTAATTTATGATTTCGGTTGGTTACAATCCGCTTCATTTCAGAAAAAGATGCTACATGTCACGGTTCAAGAATGGAAAAAAAACTGTTAACAAGAGCAGCACTGCAGAATGAAGACGTCATACCAGACAACTGCAGCCTAAGAACTTCTGCCTTTTTGCTCCTCTGGTGAGTCGGATGCTATCCATGGTCCTGAAAGAACCGCTACCACGCAGAAATGAAATTAAAGACCTTCAAGATAAATTATAAACTCAGATTTATTCTAAACCCACACCTCAGACTAACAGTTGTTGCTGTCCGTTATTTTCCCTTACACTATTGGGTGGGGCATCACATGGCACCTCTACCGCCGATGCGTATTTGTACTGAGCGATAAAGTTAGTTGCAAACATTTTGTTCGTCAACATGGATATACTTATTGTGATATTGATCATGACCGTCATCGCCTGAACAGTCATTTGACCTAAGCTCCTTGGGTCTTCGTTATCAAAATCAGTTTCAATTTAAAGCCGGATGCCCTTGACGACATTGATGTATTATAGCAGAGTCACCATCACCGTCCACTTTAGGAGGAGTGTGATCGCAGAAAGACTCAGTCTGACAGCGTTAGACTGGTGAGGGGGCTGTTCTGCGTCACTGGGTCGAATTACAGATTCAATCCGCCAGCAGCCTGTTGGAGGTGGGGGGAGGGGGGGGGAGTGAGACAGACGAAGGTAAGAGAGAGATAGGCGAGAGCGCGTGAGATGGATACCCCGATTACTGTCCGCAAAAGCATTTCCGGCTGATAAATCAAATGTCAATTCTTTTAGCTCCAGGCTAATCTCAGGCTGTGCTGTGCTTTACCATGTGGAGCTAATTTAAAAAGTCATATTAAGTATGAAGTGCATTGATCTAGTTTGCATTTTAATTATTTAAGACGTTGTAACCAGGAGCAGGTTTAAATGATTATGAAAGTAGTATATTTTGTGCAAAGCATTCAGGCGTGATTTAAAATTGGCAGGTATCCATAAAAACGCACTTCAACAAGTCAAGTAAATTGGATTAACAGACAGTTTACACAAAGGGTTTTCCCTATTTCTTGAATTTATTTTTCTGGAAGTGAAATTATTGCCACTGACCTGCTTTCTTAAGTGTTTAACGTGAGAGCTAAAACCGTTGTGATATTGTATATCTTTATACCGCATTTAACTGTTTTAGAGAAACAGAAATCGGGTTTATTGCGGTAATCAGGCAACTAGAAATGAAGTCGGCAGGCAGAGACCATAGTCGGGAGTCGCGGTTCCAGGAGGGTCGAAAGCCGCGAAGATCAGTCCTACACAGGCACGATGACCGGGGGAGAAACACGCAGAGCCAGTACGATGGCTGCAGGGACAAGCGGAGGTACGCAGCGAACTGGAGACACGGAATACAAGAGTAAATCACTCAGTTAGAACCATGGAAGGAAGCAATAGGCCTACTTGGACCTGAAGGCGAGGGCAGGCTGGCGTGGAAAATGGAGGGTGTAATTGGGACAACCGCGGGAGCTCAGCTCCTACTCTAATTTTAAATGTATTTGCATAAATTAGATCAGTGTTTCCCAATCCGGTCCTCGGGACGCAGTCCACGTTTTTGCTCCCAGCACCTGGTAGGATCGGATTGAGAAACATTGATCTAGATCATTATACAATCTTTAAGTCTTTGTTCTTAAGAGTAATGCTTATTTTTACGAGCTTCTGAAGGCACAAAGTTCAAAATATGAAACTTCCAGTGACCTGAAAACAACAATAATTTGAATCTTAAAAAGTAACGTATGTTGCATGTGAAATCTACCAAATAAGGGTAAGACCATCACTGAGCTCTCAGATGCCTAGTTCCAAAAAGCGGAATCAGAATGAGATATCACAGAATTGAAAACGTCAGAAACCGACAAATAATAATAGGCTATCATTGTGTTGTAATACATGTACACTGCATTTCTTGCAAAGCATCAAGTTGGAAAGCAGCGTTCTGTGTTACACAGAAGACAGCTCCACTGGAAATGTGTGCCTGCTGAATTAAGATCTTTACAAATAACAGGGTAGGCTGAAGATTGAATGGTTTCTATTAACGTCTCCTGGAGTTTGCTCCTGTGGCATAATTGGACAGATGACCAGAAACTGCAATGTTGGTGTTATACTGAAGAGAAAAATGCAGGTCCTCAAGAAGCAGTGTGGTTCAAATAAAGATTAACTGTCAGGACAGGTGCCCATCTGACCCTGTTCCATGAGTCTTGTACTCATTTGGCCAGCAGGTGTCACTAGCCATCCGGTTCCCCCTCTGTCTTGTAGCCCCTCAGTCCCTGGGGTGTTTCCCTCCTCCCTGGTGGCTTAATGGGCTGAGCGGTGGGCCAGGACCCAGGCTTCCCTTTTGGTTGTGGGTTTGATTTATTTAATATTCGTTGTTTTGTGTTCTCTTGGTTTATCATGTGTTTTATGTATTTCCGTCACAGTCCCTGGCTGTGTGTTTGCTCCCTGGTAATATTATGTTCAGTTGTCCTTGTTTTAGTTTTCCATTATTTTCTGGTTTCCCCTTTATGTTCTTTTTAAGTTTAATCCATCGTACTACCACTTATGTTTAGCTAAAAATTGATTGCACCGCCTACATAAATATAGTACCAAACGCGATGGTTCTGGTCTCATAAACGTGGATTACATCATGTCCATGTGCAAAAAGAAACACTATATGGTACAATTTCATTTACTTAATGAAGCAAATTAAAAACAGCAGGGAAAATGTTAATGACCTTAAGGAAAGAAGTTGAACTTTACATTAGGTGTACAGTTGAGGTGCATTGCCAAATATAATATACACTCCCTGGCCACTTTATTAGGTACACCTGTTCAATTGCTTGTTGAAGCAAGTATCTAATCAGCCAATAATATGTTAGCAGTATAACATATAAAATCATGCAGATACAGGTCAGAAGCCTCAGTTAAGGTATGCTGCAGAGCAGCTCTAAATACACAACACACCAAACATTGATGCAGATGGGCTACAGCAGCAGAAGACCACACTGGGTTCTTGAACAGCTAGAACAGCGAGATGGTTTGTCAGTGCATCTGAGCTTACTTATGGCACCATATAGGTCTTGAAAATATGTTTTTTTTTTATTGCAGGTCAGATCAGTACATTTTTCTGCTCCTTACATGGGACCATGAGCCCCACAGCCCCGTACTGATGAGTGACAGGTGATGTGTGAGCCAATGCCTCGTGTCCAAGTGTTAAATTGCTGTATTGTACCAATTTGGGGGTTTTAGGGGCAAAGAGGTAGGAGGCAGCGGTGTTCCTCCTAGAAATTGTGCCTGTGGTTTCCTCGTAGCCAGTAATGACAGGTTTGTGTTTGTGAGCTTTTGTTCTGTCTATTGAATCGTGTTTCATATCCCCACACATTTCCAGCCAGTCATCGTGCGCGTGTTCTATTAGGAAATACAATACGGCATGGCATATCGTCTGCGTATTCTGTAAGGAAATACAATAGGGCATGGCATATCGTCTGCGCATTCTGTTAGGAAATACAATAGAGCATGGCATATCGTCTGCGCATTCTGTTAGGAAATACAATACGGCATGACATTTTATCTTCCCATGGACTATTAGGAATAATTGTGGTAAAATTACTGGTAAAAAACAACCTTTTCAATACCATTATCAAAGTACGACTGCAGAAGAGATCTACAGCTATTCTTTGCAAACAATGGCAACATTAACCAAGATGTCATTAAGGAAAAATGATTAAGCTGTCATAGTAACGTCTGGCACTGTGGTCATTATTTCAATTTCTTTGTCAATTGACAACGACAAAAAAGATTTTTATCTTATCTTATTTAATGAGACTTATAGTGAAATAGAAGTTTGTATTAATTACGGTTTTCATTTATATATACAAGCATACCTGTAAACCTCCAACAATTATTAGAACTAATAAGGGACGTACGTTTTAATCATATGGTTATAGTGTTTTTGTAACGTATTTTTACATGAGATTTATTTGACATTTTTTGAGCAAATTTTCAGCGCATTGCTGCACTTATTTCATTTTCATCTGATTTGCTCAGTGAAAACTCTCATTCATTTATTCATTCCCGCCTGTGCACGTGCCCTACTCCTTCAATATCCCGCTGTAAAATGCGTCTAACGTTTGAGTGTCTCGTTCTTTACATAATTGCCAATTAATATGGATGTGTAGCTAACGGTGGATTTCGGAATTAAGTGTCTGTAGCAGAGGCGGATGTGAATTTTTTTTGTCGCTTCATGAATCTTGTTAGTGCTCAACGTCGGAATGCATCGCAATGACAAATTCGTCGTAAATACAGAATGGTGCGATATCCCAAGTATATGTAATAATATAAAAATATCGATCTTCCCAGTAACTCGTCCTGAACTTCAAATTCATTTGATTTTTAAACTCAAAACTGCAAACAGCCTCAAATCATGTATTTCTGTAAATATATACAAATCACCGTGCATCCTTTTTAGTTAACAGTTAAAGCCTATTTTCTTTATTTAGTCGGTAAAAAGCACACCGTTCTGGGTATACCGACGCTGTTTTGTATTATGAATGTTCCTCTTTGAACTCGTTTATATGATCGAACTCTCACGACTCACACTTGACATTTATTATCAGTGTCACCAAAGTTCACCCATTTCCGTCATAAATGCCAGCAGATAATTTTCCATGACATTAACTTTCCAGTTTTATTCACACTTTGAGTGCCAGAGTGCCTTATCAAGACATTGCTTAATTGCACTGTATTTCCTGCTCTAACTGAAAAAATAACCCTCCTCATATTGTATCTGTACGGTGGCTGATAAGTGCACAAAAAACTCGGTGTAAATACAATCACAGCACAAGGTCCTGGGGGACAATGACACAATATAGATGACTGAGGCTGGGTGGTATATTGAATGTTTACAGTGTATTCATATTTTTTGCAACCGAGATATAAGATGGTACAATACCCTTTATATCAAAATACTTTTATCATGTGTTACAATTAGGATCGTATTAAAAATAGTAAATGGAGACCAATAGTATTCCTTCCTGGTTGTGAGAAACCTAATAATTAACTTCATTAGCCCAGGGCCCTTTGTCCGTGGCTCCCTCCCAGTTCAGGGGCCGCAAAGCGCAACCTGATAGATCCTTCGCAGCCCAACCTATCCCAAGATTAACTGAGTGGGTTTTTAGAAGGATGTGGCCAACAAAGGGCACACTGCGTCCTACGAAGGATGTGGCCAACAAAGGGCACACTGCGTCCTACGAAGGATGTGGCCAACAAAGGGCACACTGTCTGCGGCTCTGTGGAACATGAGTCTCTTCAGTTTAGCACCGTCGTTTTGCACTTTGAAACTAACATTATTTTGGTTGTACACAAACAAGTTTTATTCACTTATTATGATTTAGGACAACTAGACAAAATTCCACTAATTTCACTGCACGTGGTCACACTGGTGACTGGGTGCTGATAATACAGCTGCAGTAATGTGCAAAATGGCCAGTTATATTATCACCAAATACACTGCCTGGCCAAAATAAATAAGAAAGTGGTACACTTTAATATTTCTTTGGACCACCTTTAGCCTTGATCATGGTCCACATTCATTAATGCATTGTTTCTAAGTGCTTATGCAACAGCTCAACAGTTTTTTCATCCATATTTCCATTAATTTCTTGTCGAGATCTTGTATTGATGACAGGTGAGTTGAACCACTCTGTAAATTCTTTTTCAGCACACCTCGAAGATTTTCAATCGGGTTAAGGTCAAGACTCTTTGGTGACCAATTCATTGGTGAAAATGATTCCTCATGCACCTCGAACCACTATTTGACAAGTTGAGCCCAGTGAATCTTGGCATTATCACCCTGGTAGATTCAAATCATGGTTCTAAAGGAGCTAATCTGAGTTAAAAAGTTTATTGACAAGCATCGTTGGTCAAAAACAGTATCTCTGTGGGAGCAAATGACTCTAAATGCAATTAATAGCAAAACTGTGAGAACAGAACTGAACGAGTCAGTCAAAAAAATTATGACACTTAATAAAAATAAAATGTTCGTGTGGAAGACGTGTAGATATGTTACACATTGCTTGTCAATGAACCTTTGTTATGAAACCAAGGAATTAGCAAAATTTTTGCAGAATTTAGCAAACGTCCCAAGATTTTCTGTGAGCACTGTATGTTCCGTTTTGAACTTTTTCTTGACAGTGATTATCTTTTCTCCTGCAGATAATGGCTCCTCATCTCACAGACTGTGTCACTGTTGCCATTCTGCTTTGAGTGTTTGCCCTGTTTTGGTCTAGCAGACAGCACTTAAGGACCATTGACTCAACAGGTTGCCATTTCCAGCCCCTGCTGTGCTATTTTGTATGATCTGCTTAACCTCAGTCATCCTGACAAGAATATTTAGCCGTATAAAGAAGCAAAAGCTACACAGCAATTTGAATAGAAGCAGCAGCCAAACAAAAAAAATGCACCGAGTTGAGAATGAACAAGTGCTTGAACAGGCTCCTGTTCTGAAAACCGTGGGATGCATTTTGCTTCTTCTTGCAGCAAAACACTTATTCTTACATCTTGTATAGGAGACCAGAAGGGGCTACTGGGGCATCCTTCCCACCTGACACCCCCTTCATGGTCACTTTAGCCACCTATTACCTGTCGCCTTATAAACATGTAACCAAGGATACTTGTTATCATTTGGGAACATTACATTAGCTTACCGTACCCATGCATCAAAGGTGACAAGGACCTCGTATGTAACTACAGCCCCCCCCCTGTTATTTTACCATGGCGTCTAAATGTTTTCTCTGGCTACATGCATCTGAAATGCGCACTGCATGTCGACCCCCCTCCCCTGCACACACACACACACACACACACACATCACCCCCACCAGTGCTCATGCCAAGAGAAGTTCAAAAGAATCATTTTTTGTGACCCAGATTGTGATCGTTTGCCCATCTCCAGAGTAACACCAACATAAATAAGCCGTATCCCTGTTCAGGCATGACATGTTTTATGCTGTGATTGTGTTCCTGTTAGTCACAGTTTTGTCCAGTTCCACCTGCAGGACCAGGTCAGGCTTTGCGTCTCCTTTTGTGATGTGCAGGCTTTTGCGTCTCCTTTTGTGATGTGCACGCTTTTGCGTCTCCTTTTGTGATGTGCACGCTTTGGGGTTATGCTCCCCTCTCTTCAGTCTTAATAGCTCCGGCTGCATCTGCAGCCCTCAGTAATAAACAGAAACCTTAAATGCCATCTTAACTTTCAAATCACTGAAAGCACTAAGAAAAGTGTTTTCCCCAAACCAACTAAAGCACCTTCAGCATCACACCCTTCCTTTACACGTCTCTATGGCGACAGCTCAATGGATATTATCTTGAGTATAATTCTCTATTGAATGGTGTGTTTTTATAATCTCCACTGACTGTTCGTTGACCTTGTGAAACCAATAAGACATGAAATAAGTGATAAGGAAAAAGCAAGAATAAAATGTTCCTGCAAGAAAATAATGCTGTACTGAAATGATTCTGGTTGCCATCTTTTAGCTGACTGCAGTCGATCTACCTATAAGCAAGCAACAAAAAAACATCGTAATCTTCTGAATATAACGCCTTTTCTGCATTAGTCTTACGGTTTCTTCCATTTTTTACATTTTGGAATATTTATCTTTGAATACCAGTACTTTGTTCTCATAGAATTAAAATGCATAAAATTAATAGCCGATTAAACTATGATCAGGACATGAATGAAAAGTCATTCCAATTTCTCCCAGTGAAAGAGATTTAAATATCGAAAACAGTTCGTGTTTCTTTTTATATAAATGGTACTGAGTGACGTTTTCCAAATGTTATTAAAGGTTCTGTTGTTTTCTGGTTGATATAATGTAGTTCACTGGCATATGTGCAATTTAAATTAGCCAATAACGATGTTATATTCAAGTTAAAAAAGTAAATTAATCATAAAGAAAAATCTAAAAAATCTCGTTATCGCTACTAGTAGTGTTTGAATACCGATGGCCCTACATCTCATTTACTCAGAGGAAAGAGAACTTCAGTACTCAGTCTGGTTTGGGGGGGGTCTGCTCCGGGTTTTGGGGGGGCGGGTGACCTGCGAGTGACGCCGCCTCACCGTGGTCATTCAGAACTCGGACTGCAGCTGCATTAATATACCCGGTGGAAGACGCGACTGTACGATCTCTGGCTTATTACTGCTGTCCGCAGGAAACGGGTCCCGGGGTGGAAAAGTAACGGAAACCGGAGAGACACGCCTGATGTGAACTGCCGGCAGAAGACTAAGTGCAACATGTGTTTGAAAATGGATGGAGATGACCTTTATTGGCAATTAAATCACACCACAATCAAGTTATAGGTAACATGAACCACTTATTTTCATTTGTTTAACAACTTTAGCACCTCGCGCATAAAAATGTCTTTGGAGGAAACTTTCGTTTTCGCTCCGCAAGGAGAAACCGACTCTGCTCTCAACGCATCATCTCCGAAGTCTAGCGAACATCTTACGTGGCATCCAGGTACGGCGATCGCCGCAGCGTACGGACTCGTCATACTCGTCGGACTCATCGGCAACATAACCCTGATCAAGACTTTCTGGACAGTAAAATCCATGAGAAACGTCCCCAACCTCTTCCTGTCCAGCCTGGCCCTGGGCGACCTGCTGCTGCTGCTTACCTGCGCGCCCGTCGATGCCAGCCGCTACCTGGCGGACGAGTGGCTCTTTGGGCGCGTGGGCTGCAAACTCCTACCCTTCATACAGTACACCTCCGTCGGGGTCTCCGTCTTTACGCTCACGGCTCTGGCTGCAGACAGGTAAATTTTTGGTAATGGTAATGTAATGATAATGTTATGAGGCTTGGAATGAATGGAGAATACATTGTTTGGATGTTAGTTAGACGCTAGGCTGTTAAGACGAAAACCGGCCGATGGACTGAAGCCAGCGCCGTACATTTGTTTACTATGAATAACGGGGATAATATTCCGGGAATAAGTGCTACAGCTAATGGAGAAAGCTGTCGGATGTGGTGGGAAAGGGTATAAAATAAGCTGAAGAATGAATTGAGATGTTTTGTCGATAGCATTTTACTTAACGGGGCACACATACTTAGTAGTAACTCAGTTACTACTGAAGTATCAATCATGAACAAATATAGTCGCTATCCGAGATAAAAGATTCGCCATAATTCATAAATGAAGAAACATGACATCAGTACTTGTGTTATCCATGACTTGTTCCTTCAGCACTTCACAAAGGGTTACGGAATCAACAGATATAGTTACTAATATTTATTGACTTAATACGCAAGGGATAATTAAGAAAATCATTTTCACATCTGTCTTTCAAAGGATGCACAGTAGGTCACAGATGCACAAAGATTAAACTTTGACTTACAGGTGTGTTATACTTCCTGTGTTTCCAGATACAAAGCCATTGTCAAACCACTGGATATGAAGACCCCCAACGCCACAGCAAAGATATGCATCCGAGCTGTGTCCATCTGGATTTTTTCTATGGCTCTGGCCATTCCCGAAGCCATCTTCTCTGATCTTCACACCTTTAACATCTCCAAATCCAATGACACCTTTGTGACATGCGCCCCCTATCCCCACACGGGGGACCTACACCC
Source organism: Hyperopisus bebe (assembly GCA_026777045.1). Classification (NCBI taxonomy): domain Eukaryota; kingdom Metazoa; phylum Chordata; class Actinopteri; order Osteoglossiformes; family Mormyridae; genus Hyperopisus; species Hyperopisus bebe. The sequence goes on from JAODJW010000079.1 coordinate 1,515,071, forward strand.
CAAGATCCATTCCACGGCCTCCTTCCTCACGTTCTATATCATTCCACTCCTGATCATTTCCATCTATTACATTTTCATTGCCAGGAGCCTGTTAAGCAGTGCATCCAACATGCCTGACGAAGGCAACGTGCAGATCGTGAAGCAGGTGAGCTGCCTTTCTGGGAATGGGCTGGGAAGGTGTTTGGCAAACCAAAGTATAGATTAGGGGTGAGTTCTGTACATTCCTCCTTGCGGGGGCCTTTCTTGGCTTCTGTCCCGATATTTCAGAAAATCATTTTAGTGGTTTGTTATTTCTGGCAGTTTAATCAACACGGCCGACCGCAAAACACATTTGTTCTCATAAAGCTTCTTCTTTTGTTGTTGTTGTGTAACTTGTGTTGAATGTTGCCGCACTTGTAAGCATCTGTTAAACAAGAGATCTTATGTCAACCAGGCCACAGGAGAGCTCTGCAGTTGTCTTGAGTGCAGTAGGGTTCTCACTGGCGGGTGAGAGAATGGCTGTTTTAAAATACGCATATTCTATCTGCATATTCTCTACTATACAGCGGGACGAATTGTGCTGGGGGCTTTTGAGAGGCTCAATGTGATCGCTGGGCAGACTTCCTCAGATGTGCTGTTAGAGGAATTTGCAGAGCTTCTTAATCATCCGCAGAAGTTTGCTGCTATTGTTATATTTTTGGGGGCTTCATCACAAACAACTCCACTAAGAAGATATTACTTAGCATTGTGCTGAGTGTGGGAAGCGGTTTTGTTGTTCTCCACCTTTCGCACATCCCTGTCACTTGGCCCGAAAGACCTGGCCTCATACTTCCTTGGGTCCATGTAGATGAGTGATGTGAATACCGCTGTGGTGACAGGCAGCTGAGTGATGTGGATACAGGCAGGTGAGTGATGTGAATACCGCTGTGGATACAGACAGGTGAGTGATGTGAATACCGCTGTGGTGACAGGCAGCTGAGTGATGTGAATACCGCTGTGGATACAGGCAGGTGAGTGATGTGGATACAGGCAGGTGAGTGATGTGGATACCGCTGTGGTGACAGGCAGCTGAGTGATGTGAATACCGCTGTGGATACAGGCAGGTGAGTGATGTGAATACCGCTGTGGATACAGGCAGGTGAGTGATGTGGATACAGGCAGGTGAGTGATGTGAATACCGCTGTGGTGACAGGCAGCTGATTGATGTGAATACCGTTGTGGATACAGGCAGGTGAGTGATGTGGATACATTCCCACTGAAAACAACCACAAACTGCTTTTTTTAGGCTCTTTGAAATCAAAACCGTCCATCCATTGTCCCTCTGGTGATTTTTGGTGTAATATCCTCTCCCAGAATAGTGACGAACATAAAGGCAATGACAGACCACTTTTCAGAAACTCTAAAGCCGTGGTTCTGCAGTGCTAACTGCTGAACTGTTTGATTCCATCCAGGCTCTGAATCCCTTAATCCAACTAATTATCTCAACTGAATCCAATTAAATGCCTTTCTGAGCTCTGAATTGTGCAACATGAGCCGACAAACTCTGTGGGTTTTTCCTGGCCAGGACATGGTTGAACATCCAAGAGCGCTGGAATACAAAGTACGTGTCTCAGAAATGGCGTGTTTTTAACCGGAAAATACGGATGTTTTAGTGACAAGTATGAGATCCACTTTAGTGGATATGATTTACGCCTAAAATGTGGGAAAGGTTCTAGTTCGACAGTGTTTATAAGGTTCTCCCATGTCTTGGCTCACAGATCGAGTCACGCAAGAGGCTCGCCAAGGTGGTCCTGGTGTTCGTGGGCCTCTTCGCAGTGTGCTGGCTTCCGAATCACGCCATCTACCTGTACCGCTCCTACCGCTACCCTCAGGTGGACACCTCCCTGGCGCACTACATCTCCAGTGTGTGTGCGCGCCTGCTGGCCTTTGCCAACTCCTGCGTCAACCCCTTCACCCTCTACCTGCTGAGCCGTGGCTTCCAGAAGCAGTTCAACAAGCAGCTGTGCTGCGGGCGGACGCGGCTCTCGCTGCGCCCCCGCATGGTCGGCCGCAGCAACACGCGCATCACCTCGCGCATCGCCTCGCTGAAGAGCACCGACCCGTCTCTGGCCAGCTTCAGCCTCGTCAAGGCCAGCCTCCAAGCCCAGGATGGCACTGCCAGAAGATGATTCCACGCAGGCTTAGAAGTTAGGAGCCATAATGACCGTGCCCAGAGGGAAAAGCGTCTGATTGGCTACAGGCAGCGTCAGACTGTGATAGGCTGAAAGCAGACTGGATTTCAGTGAGGTTTTAGCATAGCCTGTTAAGCTGGGCTATAGTATGCTTTAGTGCATCACAACCCGACATCAGAGCCTCAATAAGAAGAGGCAAACGGGATCTGGACATGGGAGATTTCAATCAAAGACTAGGAGCTAATATGGGTCAGACAGCCAGTGAAGTGGTTGGGGGAGTTCATTTATAGCATGTTCTGATTTATTTGAATGTAAGTAACGGGGAGGTTTGACCTGTGCTCCTGTGTAAATCCTACTGTGAGGCTTCGATCTGCCTCTTGCATCCCCCACAAAGCGACACAAAACCTCTAGTGATTAAAGTGTAACTAAACTTTAAGAGTTTGTTATGTTTCAGTGTCTCGTGTTTGTGAACAATTCTGTGAAAATTTCCTAGTGCTAGATGTGTGTGCAGCATTGTATGTATATGTAGAGTTCACCATGGATAAAAGAACAGCACTGATTCGCCGTTAATCCCATGCGCGAGAGGCGGTGTGCTGTATAGTAATGTGAGGGCAATGATCTTTTTACACGCTGAACTATTTGGATTCTGGAGCGTCCCAATTACATTCGGGAACATGTAATCCGAGTGTGGCTCATTAACAGGCCTCAGAAACAGCCGTGGTGACTCTGCTCTGCTGTCTTTGCTGATTGTAAGCCACAGAGCAGCTGTAGGTCCCGGCTACACATTAATCTTCAGACGGAGGATTATTTTTGGACAGCAGTTACTGGGCTTTTAAGATGGCATTCGTTAGCCGTTACCATAATGCAATGCGGGATTGTGCGAATATGATTTAGCCGACCTCTCACTGAGACGATGCATATGAAAACATTAATCTGCGCACATGCATACACACACAGTGTTGGGATGCACAGTAACTCACCCTTTTATAAGCAATAAAAGGAGAGTAGGAAAGCAGATTAGCGACCTCTGTGCTCTTGCTGTGTTAAGACTGCAGGGTACGGTCTGGCTGCAATGCTGCATTTCTAATCCAGGCTGCGTTTTGCTGTCCAAGCCCTCCAGCTGCCGACCAGGAGGCTGTCAGGAAGACATGGCAGCCTGAGAATGGTCATGAGGAAGGGGGGGGCGGTTTGTGGCTTAGTGAATGACGTAATGGATACTGGGAACCAGCGCATGAGGTTCTAGTCACCCAGAGACTAACGCTGGCTGAGGAAGGAGGACACGCATTTCTATAACACAATGAGAAGACATATTTATTATTGGGATCGTTCAGAAATGTCAGCTTTTTGAGATTTTTTTGAAATTGTGTTTACATGTTTGTTTGCATGTACCGTGTAAAAAATGCATCCCAGTTAATTCATGTGTATGGATTTTATGGGAAGTTATCATACTAAAAGAAACGTTAGCAGTACTTTGAAAAACAGGCACTAAGATGATGATTATTTCATAAAGATGGCAAGTACTTAGCAGAACTTAGTAAGACACAAAGATTGAAATTCTAATACCTTTATACACCGCCTTGCGCCTATAGCCTCCGGGGAAGGTTCCGGACCCCCCGCGACCCTGAATAGGATAAGCGGTTTTAGAAAATGGATGGATGGATGGATGGATGGATGGACCTTTATACATTCATAGACACCCCACCCTTCTCGGGCGTATTTCCCAGAAATTGTCAGCAGCTATCTGACGCCCATAAATGATCAGTGCAATCATTTATAGTCATTCCACTACTCAGCGAATCTCCCCCCCCCACCCCCGCTGCCCCCACAAAAATTTTTC
>JAODJW010000079.1:1540462-1559710 GCA_026777045.1 Hyperopisus bebe
CATGGCCAAAGACCAGAGACGTCTGAAGGGCTACTGGTGAGATTTTCAGGTCCAAGGGCAGTTTATCAGAGAAACCCAGAGAGCATCCTAGTACATACATCACAGCTGCATCCAGTCAACCTCATAAGAGTAAAGATAGTGCTTCTGGCATCCAAAACACCAGGAACAGGCATAGAGGATGATGGGTCAAACCTCCAGCATGGCCAAACGCTTCTTCCATCTTTCCTAAGTCACTGGATCCACCATCTCTGTTTTCTCAGCCTCAGCTCATGGGGAAGCGTAGAGGAACATGTGGTGTAAATGAGATCCAGACTTTGCAAAATAGGCCTGGCCTCCCCCAGCTCTGACCCGCCCAAACAGGGAGAAGTGTGTTCAGCCACTGGGAGGAGAGTCGGAAACAGAGGCTGATTTACTAACTGTGGACAGCACTATTATTCTCTCAGCAGCAGTTAAGAGCTGATCTTCTGTGTAATACTCAGAGCTACTGTAATTAGGCAACTTTAGTGGTTCACATACTATGAAGACACAGATTATTAAACACGAGGTGTGATTTATTAAATATCAACACATTCATCTGTCACCGAGTCCTACTCCAAGTTCCAAAGGAAGGGTTTAACTACAGAGCCCATCTAACACCATATATTACACAGTGCTCTCATACACAAAAATTCAACAGTGAAACAGCTGTATGATGTTGCAATTCTTTTAAAAATAGTGCTTTCATATATTTTCTTTCCAAATTAATTATAGACAAATTATATAATAAAAATATATTACACCATAGCTCATTTATTTTTATGTAAAGATATAAGAAGCCAAATTTATAAAACCATTAAGATCGAGCTCTATAATTGAAGGTACATTAATATAGAACTGAGATTAATGTTCAAGAACACACAGTGAGTCTTTCATTCTTAAACATGGTTATGATAGAAGTAAACCTTGTAGTATCTAATTCAGGTATTCCCTATTTTTGATCGCCAATATTTTGCCCCCTCGAACCCATTGGTGCAAGAACGAAAGTCTTTGATTGCTTGATCGATTTCTTCTTCTGTATTCATAACAAAAGGACCTTAAGGAAACCAAAAAAAAAAACACATTGGTTAGTTCCTGTAACCAGACCAGCTTTAAAGCTTATCAAGAACACTTACAGTATAAGTATACAGTTTTAATTCAAATTGTAGACAGCAGTTTTATACAATACAAACAGCACCCACCCATTCTCCCAAGTAAAAATAAAAGCTACTCTACCACGTTGGACAATGGGTTCATTGATTGGTTCTCCAGCAATCAGCACAAAGTGGCAAAGTTCAGATCCCTAAAATATTAGAAGTGGGAAAAAAAAATGGAAATTTACTTCAAACAGCCCAACAAGGCTATGCGGTGGAGAAAATGAAATGTACTAAAACGTAATGCAATATAATTAAACTTTGGTCACCATTATGCTGTGTGCTACACTCGTACCTTATTTTCAACAACAACACAGTCACCGTCATCCAACACCACTGTGTGATGAGGGTCTATTTTCCTCTGATCCATATCAGGACCTTCAAAGGAAACTCATGTTATTTTCTGCAGGAGGGATGTTGAGTTGGACCAGGATGGCCAAAGAGCGGCGTCTGCTATTAATGAGAGGACGTGTAACATTGAGGGGCCCTTTGCTTTCTGACTTCAAAGCCCCGCAATCAGGACGTGGTGAGATATTTCCTATTTACCTGATTATTGTTCTCTTTTATGACTCGTCCACCTTATGGGGGGTCTGCAAGTGGGATGGTTCACATTACGCTTACTCACCAACATGGAGGCATCCAGAAAGAGTGTAGATGAACGATGTCCACCCTAGGAAAAAAAAAATCTAAATAAATGAACCAATTAACCTGCTGGCAAATTCTCCAAAAATAAGTTTTTGACCAAAAAAGCAACACAGATTTGATTCATATTACTTTCTTTGACTTTAAAGCTCTCTGATTGTAAGAAGACCAAGTGATTGATTTTGAACTTCTATTGGTACAAATGTCAAATTCAGATTCTGGATTTTTTTTCCTTTATCATGTCATATCAAGCCCACTTATCAAATCCATTGACACAATTTAAACATATGATGTCAACTCCTAACCATCTAGGACATGATTTAGCATTTCACAAGTAACTGACACTTTCCAAAACGCAACATTAATCCTGTTAATCGTTACAGGCACCATGGCAGCATTGGTAACAGGATCCCAGTGACCGACAGCGTGCTCTTGTACTCGAGAACAAAGAGCCTTTGACAGAACCGTGACTGCGGGGTACCCCGTAAGAGGTCAGAGGTGACGTTGTCCGATTCTGAGAAAATCTGGGGTGATGTTAAGGGACAGATTCTGAGCTTCTGCTGGGAGTCCAGGAAAGCTTGCACACCTTGTTGGTAGATTTGGAAACTGAAGGCAGATTTGGAGCACTTTATAATAAGCATAAAAATGTGGATCTAATTTGAATAGAATTCAAATGTGTGCTGCAGATTCAAGTCTGCCTGTTTACAGAAATCAGGTACCATGATACATGATACTGAAGCACTTTAAAACATGTGGCCGTTTACTATTCATAATCGTTCCTCTGATGACATGTTTACTTCACCTGCTTGTAGGAGGTTTAGTACTTTATTCAGGGAGACAGCTGAAGGGCAGCAGGTGTCCTCATAGCAGCAATGTTCAGGTTACAGATTGCATGTCCTCCACCACAGCCATACTCAGTAAAGTGATATCAATTGGAGGATGCAAAACAGATACTAATTTTGAGATGTAATTTCCGTTATAGTTAATATGTAAGATATCCATCCATCCATCCATCCATCTTCCAACCCGCTTATCCTACTGGGTCGCGGGGGGTCCGGAGCCTACCCCAGAAGCACTGGGCACGAGGCGAGGAACAACCCAGGCCAGCCCATCGCAGGGCACACGCACACATGTACACCTACGGGCAATTTAGTAACTCCAATTAGCCTCAGCATGTCTTTGGACTGTGGGGGAAACCAGAGTACAGGAAGAACATGCAAACTCCACACACACGGAACCCAGGCGGAGACTCGAACCTGGGTCCCAGAGGTATGAGGCAACAGTGCTAACCACTGCATCACTATGTCGCCCCCTATGTAAGATATCATTTAAGACATTTTTAATTTTTTTTAAAAGTTGATTCTGCTCTCACCTAATGCCACTGCTTGGGTGTGCTTTGCGCCAGAATCCAGTTTAAAGTCAAGATAAGTAGTTGGGGTTCTTGTGTAGACTTTGGACTACAAGAAAGGAAAAGGAGTTGGACAGAGTTCTGAAGAAATAAACATAGACATTAGGCATTGCATGATATTATTTATCTGACTGGAAGACATCCATATCCAAATGAACTTCATTGCTTCCACTGTCCAATACTTGCTTTTCCCTCCAAGTAATATGGCAAGAAATTACCTTAGGTTACCATAGTTTAACGTTCGTGAGTAAAAATGTAAACAGAAAACAAAACACGACTGAATATTGTAAATTTAGATGCAGAAAAGCCCACTTCATTATTTTCACTGAAGTTAAAGGTTCTGTGCCAGAGTTTTTAATTTGGACCATTTTCTCAGTGACGCACAAAGTCATTAGTCTGCATACTATGGAGTTTTACAGCTGCTTTGGGACGGGCAAAGGTGCCATTCAAACACTGCAAATAAGAAAGAGTGTTACTCTTAAGAACTAATCCAATAATCTAAACAGTCCCCTCATTGAAGCATTTATGAGAGCGTGGATGTCTCTGCCCTTTGAATCTCACTTACAGGCAGCCGCAAAAACCCTCCAGCAGTACTACTGGCTGAACGAACTCTGACCCCAGACTAAATTACAGCCAGTGCACGTGAGCGCACAGCCATGCTAGCGGCCTTTCGGTGTTATGGTGGCGTCGGGGGATTACAGCAGTCACGCTGCGAGGGCCCCGACATGGAAATCCCACCATCGCAGTCCCTGGGAAAGGGGAAGCAGGGTGTCTGGCCTGCATTAACCCTGGCAATTGTATTAAACTTCTTCTGCCCCACACATAAGCCCAACAGGAAGACGCATTAGCATTTAAACCATTAAAAGCACATTTCCACATAAATCTGTTTCCCATTTCCTGGCCGGGCTCAGAGCAGACTGGAGCGAGGACACTACTGTGATTTCAATTAACGTGGACGATTTCAGATAATAGATCATAGGCCCCAACTCTGCAGTTACACCGCAGAGGAGCGTTACGAGGGCAGCCGAGTTTTTAACTTCGAAAGCATAAATCATGCTTGGTGCTGCTCACCCTGGATACCAACTGCAAAGAAATCTTACATTATTTATACTCCACTGGCTCTCTGCCCTCCTCTAACTGCAGAAAGTTAGTTTTATCAGCCTGAATAAGCCCCTGCATCCAAATGGCAACTCATAAGCCCAGCGCATGATCAGACATTTGCAGTCACGCTCTTAAGTAAGCAATCTTTAATAACCTCACTAAAAGTCCAGATATAAATATATAGAGTACAGGCGAAATGTGTCAAATTCTATGCTTAATTTCACTTTGAACGAGAACTGAATAACAAATGACAGGTTTAAAAATCCAAAAAGTTCCAAGCCTCTGCTTGTTATAAAATGCAAAATTATAACTTTTATAAAGAGAAGAAATATTAGTTACAAAACAGCACAAAAACATTGTGGTACAGGAATTATGTGAAGGAGGACGTTTTTCCAATGAACACAGGATCCCAGCCTTGCCAGTGTTTCAACTCCTCATATTTTGAAGCAACTTCCCATTTTGTCTGAAGGAATTGCCTACTTATTTTCTGTAAGTGGCACTTGGTAGTGAAAAGACCACCAATCATTTCACAGTCTCAATCTCAGCTAAAACAAATCAAGACCTTCGTTTACAATATAGGCCTACAGGCTGGAGACGCAGATCATTTCTTAGGATCATGTGGTTGATACAGCTTCTACATTTACATCACGTTTTTGTGTAATCAAGCATCTTAAACATACACAGCCCCATCGTCTCTTCCCATCTCACACTCACTTATGATGAGGTGTTTTGTACTTCCCCATCACCATATGCGAAGACGGATTTATATATGAGGCCTCACCTTGACTCCCAATCCCTCCCCAGAGATGACAGCCACGGTAACTCCTCCCTGGCTGGGCTTAGGCACATCACTGCTCTTAATCTCCTGGTACTGTGGCTCCACCATCTTCTCAGCTGCTCTGAGGTTCACCCACAGCTGGAGACCATGGACGGGCTCGTCGGACACGGGCATCTCCGCATGGACCACCCCGCGGCCCGCCGTCATCCACTGCCCACACAGACAGACCCTGGCATTACAGCTGGGCATCCATCAACCATCAACTGACCGGAAAACACCACGTGTCCACCGCACATCTCATGGTCGTTGACAGTCAAACTCAACTCAACAGCACATTACAGTTGAAGGCCACATAAAACTGTCCAGCAGGCCGGTACTTCAAGAATTCCTCTTAGCAGAGCTGTTACCTATTATACTTCACAGGAGCATCCCATATTGTAAAATAAAACGCTGATTTCTCCTGTTTGACACGTTTTATCATCCCTTATTTCTTCCTTTTCAAAGCGGCTCCCTTAATTCTAAGTGGTAAATGATTAGATGGAATTCCTAGTCTTCCACCACAGAAAATGCAATCGCCACCGTTATTTCCATAGTTAGGCGTTTAGCTCTGGTGCTGCTAATTTTTAACACTGATAAAGTTTAAATGTCAGCCAAGACACTGGCATCTTAACGTTTAACAAACAGATGATTCCGATATGTGAACTGATACATCATGCATGTTTACAGACACCCTGCCTTGTTAGATGGCACCCCTTAATGAGGCCATTTTGTTCGCAAGCTACCAAAGAAGACTATCTTTGTAGTTAGTGTGAGCAATTCTGTTGTGTACCAGGGAAATAAGACTACTGACCGGTTAATTATACACATTTGAGTGAAAATCTCTTTCTGTATCCTATGTGCACTCAGACATCACCTGCAGATCCCCAGGGCCAAGTCTTCCACTGTGTCCACAGCTGTCCTCATGAGCAGAAACGCCCTGTAAGAGGTAGGTCACCTACACGAGGTCACCGCGGAGACCATTAAAAGCACAGCCACAAGGGGGGAAACCGCTGTTATGGAAGGTCTTCACGTTTCCAAGGTGACCATGTAAGACATTTGCATGTTCGTGCTGACAACAGCCAGTTTTTAAACATTTAACCATTATGTTTCATAGAGTGATCCCCACACAAAAATTCCAGAAAACACCATAGTTTAGTTGTTTGTTAAAATATGTCGCACCAAAAAGACGCGAACAGGCTGAAGGGTCTGTGCCAGGGTTAGGACCTGACTGGACAGACACTTACGGTTTCAAATCCCCTGTGAGGGTGGTCAGGAAACCCAGCCGGCTTGCTGACATTAAACTCATCTAACATCAAAAACGGATCCAAGTCCCTCAGCTGTAACCAGAGAGAAAGGTGACTAAGCAAAGAAGAACCATCCAGGAAAAAGGTGACATCTGTACAGTGTATAACACGGCCGTCGCAGTGAATCTGCCACGCGAAGTAAGTCCTGCAGACCGGGGTACGTTTCGATAGGGGGCGCCTGTGATCCAGGCCACTAACGTTCACCTCCTTTCGGCCGATGCTCCGGCGGACGCGGGCCCCGACACCCTCCTCCTGCTCCACACTTAGCACAGTCCTCACGACTCTTCTTGCTCTCATGGCGCGCAAACTTTTGACATCTGCCTTATCTAGTGAACATGCAGTTTAAAACATAGCACTGTATATCGTACGGAATTATAACAAACGTGTTATATGGTTAAATCGTGTACCGACTAATCAGCTGAAACTTGACAATGAAATATGCAATCTAAGTTTTTGTAAGGCGGCCATAGTTTTAACAAAAAGCAATAGGATTGCCATTTATTATTACGGATATTACCACGAACAAAACTGTTCTCTTACTCTTACCTCAGTGGTACCACTAAGTATTAAAAACAAGCATCACAGCAGAGGAAATTTGCTTAAATAACTCACTGCCAAATTTGGTCGGTCGGCTCTCTTCGTTACTAGGATTGTTGTACGTACAAGTGCCAGGATGTGGTCAAACTGGACTGTCAGGTGAACCATACCTGTTTGGCTACATGTATATGATCTCTCTGAGTTATCAAGGTTCCTCTGTACTTAGTTACGCTGCTTTAAACAAACAAAACGAAACGCAGTACGTCTGTAAGCATATATGAAATATTTAACATCAGGTATATGATTTATAGCTACATCGGGGCAATGCACAAACTGCAGACTCACAGAGCTACATCAGCATCTGTGACATTTTATTTCCTGATACGAAGACCGTACCGCGTGAGACACTGCACTCGTCGTGCGCCGAGTGTGCTATCTGCGCATGGGCGGAAATGGTCAGACACGAAATCCCCGAAAGTCCTCAGTGAGGTGGGTGTTTTCGAAGCAAGTTATTTTTAATGCACTACTTCATATGTGGTGGAGGTTGCAGGTCGGTCTTCTGTCTGGTGAGAGCAGAAGTAACGCATTACTGACACCGATTTTGCGGGCCTGTTGACAGTGCTAACAGAATCTTTTAGTTATGAAATAAATGTGTATAATAACAAGAATCGCAATTATTAACTTGTGTTTAATAAATCGCACTGGATGGGAGTGACCTAATATTAATTTTGGCAGGGTTTCTGAGAACGCTGTTCTGACAATCGTTTGCCAAGTCGTTTAGCTGAACATCTGGTTGTTTCTTGGTTTCTTTTTTAATTAGAAAAGAACAATTTCTCTCTTGACAAAGTCCGTGTAAAAACTGTTAAAAATCTTTGTTCTGTCTCATGACCTACTTTCTTCAACCATGATGCCCTTGAACAACTTAGGGTTGCTATGAAAGTATACTTTATTAATGAGAAATGGTGCTGGGGATGCTGGAAAAATATTTTTTATTATTTAACTTTTTCCGATAAGTTTTAATCAAAAACATAAACAAAGGATGTGCACTAATGATGCATTTTTTCACTTCTGAAACAGCTCCAGTAAAAAAAAAAAAAACACACCAGTACAGGCAAATTAATCAGACTACAGTGGTGTGCTTTCTGACACTGCTGTGTGCTGTCAGACGATTGCACAGCACCTGGAGTGCAAAATATTGTATTGTCAGGTAAAATGGTCAACCGCGGTCTGCCTGGAGATGGGAATATGCACAGACCTTCCTCCAGGATCTGAAACACTGGGAAGTAAGTTGAAGACTGGAAGTAGGTGAGACCATAATTTAGACATAAGTATTAATGTGTAAGCAGGCAGTCCTGGTTTCTGAGCAGTTGGCAGCCAGTTGTCACCCAGATCCTGTTGTCTGTCCAGTGCTGTTGTTTAGAGGATGTTTCCAGGTATCGTGTCAGTAGCTCCACGTTGCAACCGAGACCAAGCATTAGAGAGTGGGTCACTGAAGAAGAGCACAAAAACAAGACCCCTTGATTCCATCCACCCACGTGTTCTCTTCCTCCTTGCCTCATCACAGTCTTCAGTGCATTTACACGTTCTCTACTGTTTTTGTCGCAAGGTGATGTGACTGTGTTGTGTGTTGGCCGAAGGTCTGTTTACAGGGGTCTGTAACAGAAGATGTGTTAATAAACAGAGTCGAGGGATGTGTAAGGTGTAAAGCTCCCAGGTAGGGAAGCAAAAATGTGGACTGTCTGCCAGGGCGCTGGGGGGGGGGGTGGGGGGTGGACTGACTGTGGGTCCCTGAAGACCGGATTGGGAATCACTGATCTAAGGGAATACTTTTACTGAAGATAAACAGGTAAACAGATGATTTCAAAATAGCAACTGAAAACCCAAACTAAACCTATGCCCAATTTGGCAGCATGCTCTGTTCATTAAGACATTCAAACTCTACAAGCAGAGAATGCAAAGATAAAGTCTCTCCCTGTCAGAGATGCTACACAATCAAAATTCCCATCATTTTTGCCCCACATGCTTAACAAATCATTACCCTTTTAATGAAGCCCAGACAGGTATACTCACAGCAAACCCGCCTTCAGATCTAGGCGGAGCTATTCTCCTACACTCCAACCATAGTATGCGTTCATACAACCAGCAAACCACGCTTGATATTTCCTTAATGGGTTTGCCCAATTTCCCTTGTTAGAAGCTGACAGAACAGACAATCTATTACCACGTTGTTGTGCATACCAATAAATTTTAATTGCACATAAATGTTCAATAAATCAATCAGTTGTGAGACATAAATAGGCCATATACACTCAACATATAACACAACATATAACAATTTACTTACTGTATTTTATATATAGCTTGTCTGGGAATGACATAACCTCAAGGACGACATGCTGTGGTTTTAGATACTATTTTTTTCCCCCCCAAAAAATAACAAGACACTGTGTCAACCATTGGATTTAAGGCTTTAACGTCATTTTAAATAGCAAGAACAGATGTTTTGGAGTGAAATTATCGGTAGAGGAAAGTTTAAATGTTCAGTCTCTGTGACTGGTACGCTGATCACAGTAACAGTCAGTTTATCTTATGGGATATTAATCATTTAAATTTAGATGGATCTGAATTATTCCCAAAAGCAAAGGCCATGGCATAGCAGGTATGTCATTCAGGAAGAGATACTGCATGGGAAGTAACTGCAGGGTCTGAAACAAGATTTCCGTTGCACAAGCTCAGTTGATATATGCACGACAGTTATGTAAGATGATAAACAATCCAGACATTAATCAGGAAATTAAGCAGGAATCTGTTTTGTGGGGGGGGGGGGGGGGTGTCACCTTAAAACCTTTCCCCACATGGGGGTAATGGACCACCAAGCTCTTTACCTTACCCATGTTCAACTGCTTCTACTGTGGGGAAGATTCTCTGACCATTGCCCCGTGCAGCTGGAATACAAGAGGGGGCTGTCTGGCAGAGCAGGGCTCACCTGCACATGTTTGGGTGCTGCCCGTGGGTCAGGTGACATCACCTGCAAAAGGATAATGTGAGCGATGTGAACTCGAGTCTGTACGCCTTCAACCGCATCCCCTCTCTCTCCAACGAGCCACACGGCAGGGAGGCATGCAAGCACACATAGTGGGTTCTTTGTTGTAATGAGGCAAACGTTCCTTAGTTGTCTCAACATTATAGATTTCAATTCCGTTTGTTTTCATAATTCAGTTAATTTTGAAAGAAGTACAAATTCTCTTTAATTCAAAGCCTTAAAAAGCATCACAATTTGTATGTCCACAATAATCACAATCTTTGTCATTTCATTTGCAATACTCCCTTCCCATGTCCCATTACGCCCCATGTTTTTGTTCCTTACACTGTATTCAGTACTGTATTACTGAAGCAAAGGTGGGAAATTAGAACAATATGCTTTGCACTGTTCCTTTGATTACAGTATGGTTCTTTTATTCATTAGTTTATTCTGGAAAAAATATTGCTTCTAAGAACTACTTACTCAGGAAAAGTATTATACTGTCACTCGCTGATGGGCAGTTGTTTCCGACAAGAATCAGGAGATTCTTTGTCTCAGAAATTTTTCATCACCTGAATTTCAAAGATTTTCATAATTCATTCTCCTATTAGCCTTTAACAATATGTCTATGAAACATATGTAACATTGTTTACTATCCTGATGCCTTTAATGAATTAAACAAGTGTACAACACAATGAAAGCGCATAAGTTACTGGGGAAAGACTTCAGAGCATGTATTGGGTGGGATAATGTTTTGTTCCCAGTTACTGATTGGTTTAACCTGCTTCCTATTGATCCAATGAGGCAATACTGGTAATCTTGCATGCCATAACTTTCAAACTGCAGTTCATTTATTGGACAGACCAGCCTATGTATGTAAATCATTTTTGTGGGTGAACCACCCCTGGGTTGTGCTGTGGTCCTGTGGGTACGTAAAATGCACTATAAGCTGCATGCAGTCCTTTAGGAAGCCCCCCACCATCAATGAATGAATGTTACATTTATATAGCACTTTACAGAACCACTTCAATCACTGTGTAGCTGCTACCTGGATAATGTAATGGCAGCCATTCTGCGGCAGTACACTCACCACAGAGAAGCTATGCTGGTGATGGGCAGGAGAGAATTCGCCAATTAGATAGAGGGATGATTAGGAGGCCAGATTTGATATGGCCACAGTGGGCAATTATACCCAGAACATCAAAGTACCGCCCCTACTCTTTTGAAAGACGCCCAGGGATGTTTCACAACCTCAGAGAGTCGGGGCCTTGCTTTTAAATTTCATCCAAAGGACAGAAGATGACAGCCACTCACGGTGTGACATTGGCAGTCTGGGCCCATGTGACAGCCGTTGCCATGACAACCCTACTCGCCTCAGTGCTTTCCCCGCCATGCAGGAACATTTGATAGAACAACATCCTCGTGGGGGTGTCCCCCTTCCCCATGTCCCCGGGGAGGTCGTTAGCAGCAGATCACTACTGTACACAGTTCCTCTTATTAGCTGCTCTTTCAGTCTTAATGCTACCTTCACACCTGCATGTAACAGATTTGTCATTTACCAACCATGTGCACTGATTTCAGCGTCAGTTTGAAAGTATACCGGACATAAGGAGAACCTTGATATCTATGTTTACTGTTTCACTTCTGTATGTTAAAATCATTATTTAAACGCCACTGCCAGCATTTCGAATGTAATGAATCATTCTGCACACCTTCTACCTGCAGATACTTTTACACAGTTACATCTTCTCAATTACTCTCAAGTAGAGGACAGGTGAAAGTAGGGAGCCTTGCCTGGCTCTGGTCCTCACTGTACTCTGAAGGTCACTGTGAAATATCAATACTTGATGATGTTAATAAGCTTGACTCTTATACCATAACTTTCCAAGTGTCTCCCTGCCCAGACTCTCAGATTTTCATGATTGGTGAAACTAATGTAGAGTAGGGACTTTCCATTCCGCTGAATGCTAAGTCATCATGCTCAGTCTGCGCAGGGCCGGACTCTGCAATTGCCACCTTGCTGGTCACATGGCTGACTATCAGCGTAGCCTTTCATTCTGTTTAAGACGATCCTGTTGAACGCTTTTTTCAGTATGGACATTGTGATCCTTGTGTAGTTCTCACAGTTGTTAAGCTTACTTTTCTTTGCAATCTCGATAAGGTTGTCTTTCCACCCTGTACATCTTTTTTCCTCTCTGATCTTCTCAAACGGTAAGTACAGTATATCCATGACGTCTATCTGTCTGCCTGGAGCAGCCCTCCGCCGTGCTCTGTCGATGATCATTACCTCCAACATTGCTACCTGGAAATGAATGCATACACAAACATTTTCCTCAGTGAGCTTCACGGTAAAATAGGTGATTAATTACAGATTCTTCCCCTGTCGTTTTTCACATCAGAAGCACAATATTTTATTGTTGACCATCTGTGGTACCAAAACACTGCGGAGCAACTTTTAGCTTTAAAGCACAATAAAATGTTTTTATACCCATTTATCTTGAGATCAGTGCATGCAGAACTGTTTTGACACAGAAACAGGCACAATTCCTTGAGTGTGTAAAAGGAAAAGCCGGGAAAGTTGGAAGAAAGCAATAGAACTTGGGAAAACAGAAAAAGACTGAAGTAATCTGTTAGCCTGATGCTTCACAGAACTGCAAAACCAAGGCAGCTTTTAGATACTGCAGGCTCCTGTTGGGTAGCTGGTAAGCGAGCAGTCTAAAAGCAGCGTTATCATGGAATATGTTCAGCAGAACTATCATAAACTCATTGCTAACTTCATGTGCAGTTTTAAAATTTTATTGAAATATCTGTGTTAAGGTTTTCAGTCCGAGCAGCAGGTAATAAAACACCCTGTAGCTGAATCAGATGCAGAAAGGCCTATGCAAATAATCATGGCAGGTGACATAAAACTGCCCATTGTGAACATGCAAGTTTATCATTAATCAGAACAACAAACAGGTGTCTGTTCCAAGCATAGTTTTTAGCATTGGCCAAGGGCAGCTCTGGGTGCGCTACTGAAAGGCACCTGCTTCCTGATCTCGTCCGGAGGGCGGTGGGACATGGTTATGCACCAGTGATGTTCAGAGCGCTTGAAGTCTTGAGGGGCCTTTTTTGTCTTTTACCAGACATGATATGTTCAAGATTTTTCACCAGTGACGAAAGAGGAGCTTCGATCAATGAATGAATTAAAGAAAAAGGTTGACAATCAGTAGTGATTCAGTAGTTTCTGCATGACCTCCTCTGCTCACGGTCACATTTTATTCGGACGGCTAAGATGGAACCCAGTGTTGTCAAGGCGGAGGTCCTGATGAAAATGTCTCAACAGAAGAAAAGAATCTCCCCAAGGAATTACAAATACAGGCTCTTTGAACTCACCAGCGATTGCATAACCTACTACGAATATGAAAAGGGGGTGAGTATTTAACGTTCGAGTCAGATGCCAGTGCATAAAAGATGTAAAAAAAAGTAAAAAGATGGATTTTAAATAGCGATGCATTAACTATTCAGTTTTATTGTTTGAGGTCCAATAATCCTGCAAAAATGTATATGGTCAAAATGCACATATAAAGTTTAATATTCCTAATTTTGCTATGTAGGCCTGAATAAAAATGTGGATATCTTTTGTAACTGTCATATGAATAATTTCCTTTATCTATATAAGTTTTTAACTGACATTGTGAACCACGGGGATTGTATTGGAATGACACAAAATTCCACCATGAAGCCTTTAAAGCCTTTTATCTGACTTAGCTTAGTTTTTGGGGCTTTGTTAAGTGTACTTGTCACATAGGAGGGCAAGATATGCCAGGGCAGGTGGAGGTCCAAAGATATTTAGAGAAATTTGCCAAGAAAACATAGTATGAATGCATGTACTATATAATTTTTTGAAAAGATATGAGAAAGACTTTTCAAGTAAAAGAAAGGCAAACTGTGATGTAAAGTGAATGAAGGATGTTTGCTGAAACAGCTGGCACCGCAAGTCTCACTTCACCATGATACCAGTGCTGTCCTCTGCCTAATCGGTTCACCAATTGAGCAGTTTAGGGCTGACACCGGTAGGGGGCGCTGTATGCTGTATGAATCCTCATAATGATGCTCAGAAGTGCACTATATGGACAAAAGTGTGGAAGAACTTCCCTGGCCTGCACAGAGACCCTGACCTCAACCCCATCAAACACCTTTAGGATGACCTGGAACGGAGATTGTGAGCCAGGCCTTCATGTCCACCATCCGTGCCTAACCTCACAAATGTTCTTCTGGATGAATGTGCAAAAATACCCACACTGTCCAAAGTCTTGTGGAAAGCCTTCCCAGAAGAGTGGCAGCTGTTACAGCTGCAAAGGAGGGGACCGACTCCATATTTTGATGCCTATGGATTTGGAATGGGACGTCATAAATGTTCCTGTGGGTGTAATGGCCAGGTGTCCCAATATTTTGGCCCATACAGTGTATATCCAATGGGATCCATCTGTCACAATGAGCAAACAAACCCTATGCCCACCTTCAGCGCCTTCCCAGCCGTAGTCGACGATGGCGTCGGCTGATCTGCTCAGCAGTGAACATCTGGGCCCCGGTGCTTCCTCTCTAACCCATTTATGTTATTGCCTAGAAAAAAGTAGCCAGGAAGGGCAGCGTGGCGATTGACAGCATCTACTGTGTGCAGACAGTGCAGCCTGAAGGCGATGCCCCTCTTCAGAGACAGTTCCCTTTTCAGGTACATAAAGCAGCTTCAGGTACCCAAACGAGGCTTCTGATTGGCCTGTGAATGTGCGCAAGTACTGCAACGACCTGCAGGGTCCCTCTCCTACGATTGGCTCTTAGAGCAAAGTGGCAGGTCATGCGCATTTACCGTTCATTCTGAAGCCTTGTGTTCTTCAAATGTTTGCACTCTCTGAATCAGAATAATGAACTCAGCTTCTTGTCCACAGCAGATAGTTTACGATAAAGGAATCCTGTATATTTTTGCAAAAGATGAAGACAGCCGGAGAAGCTGGATGGGGGTGTTGCGCGAAGGTGAGGCCGTGCGGATTGACGGCGGCCCTGCCGACAGTATCCCAGGTCTGCGTGTCGCGGCTCGGCTGTGCAGTGTTGGCATTTTGCAGGAACGAGGACCAACGCCAAGCTGGTGGAGACGTACCACAGTGGTTTCTACGTGGAGGGGAGGTTTCTCTGCTGTAAACAGACGTCGAAAGCTTCCCCTGGCTGCACGCTTTCCAAGGCAGGTTAGTGTGCACACATCTCCATCTGCTGGTGGATGGTGGTATTGCATTTCGGGTTGTGCGAGTGAAGCACCAGTAAGTGCCGTGCTCCTGCAGCTGGGGGTGATACGCTATCAATTTATTCTCAAACACTAATGGCTTTCTCTTTCTCTCTCTCTCTGTATATTTAATTATCTGTAACATGCATATGCCTGTTGAGTTTTCTTGTGTTTAAATAATTGCAGGTGAATCTGAAAATACAACACCAGTCTCCGACAAAAGCTTGCCACCTCTTCCTGGTTTGGAGGTAGATCCCAAAATTACTGCTGGCACATGGGGTTAGATTGCTGCGTGAGCTTGGACTGCAGTGGTTGGGCTGGGCTGGGGCATGAATGGAGCTTGGTGGTGTATGGGCAGAGCTGGTATGGGCAGAGCTGGTATGGGCAGAGCTGGTATGGGCAGAGCTGGGCTGGGCAGAGGGGTCAGGACTGGGGTATGTAGGGTTGCCAGCTCACTATTATGGAGCTAAGTGCAGGCCTTGATGCCACTTTCAGGGTAGGGATAGACTGGCACTACCCCCGATCCCAAAGGAAACGAAGAGCTCACCAAGCCTCGTAGACACCTGGTGCAACAATGCCACTGAACCCGACCTCGAACGAGAGACAGACGACGGGTGTAAGGTCAAAAACGCTGAAGGGTAAAGACAACTTTTGTGCGCGCATATATCCCCTTCCGACTGGGCCTCGTCTCACCAGAGGAAGCGACGGTTGGAGTGAGACTTCCCAGTGGCTTTTAAGCCATTGTGTATTTTTAACAATGTATTTCATGTTCAGTTCTTTGCTCAAGAACAGAACATGAGGGACTTCAGTGGAAGTTCCATCTGTAACTGGTGCTGTCGCTTGTGGTTTGATGGCGAGCGAGAGTGTTATTCCATGATGACCCTGAAAGTTTTGAGGTAAATGCTTTGAGGTTTATTTCTGAGCCACTGTTGCTTTCCTCAGTAACCATGGTGGTGTTGTGCCTGCATGCTTACAAGAGGCTGCTCTGGATGGAAACTCCCTGTGGGTGAACCTTACCTTATCAGCTCAGATGGCCAAAGGGCTTGCAGTCAGTGACATGTGGGACTACACAGGAATATACTCTGATTCCAATGTGCTTTTTTGATTTAATTACAGCACTGAGTCAAGGAAGAGACTGACTAAGCGATCTTGTACGGTAAACTGCCAGTGAGTAGGAAAATCATGGCCATGTTTTGTACGTGAGAATTTAGCTTTATTACAGTTACATTACTCAGAATGGGTTTTGTGATGCTTTAACTTTACAGAGAAAACAACAAACCCAAAATGGACTGGTCAGATCGTTCCATCAGCTTTGACACGTAAGTCTGTGAAACTGCACTTGAACACTCAGTGAGGCCTAACATCAGAAGTAAGATTTTAACAACTACATTGTCAGTGACACACTGACCCCTGTGAGGAGACCCTGTGTCATGCTGATCATTTCACCCATGCGGACAGTCATTCAGCAGCCCAGCCCCTTGTCTTTCCTCAGTCTGACAACGTGGAGGACTACTCGTGAGTATCGAAACTCTACCCTTCCCTTGGCCCTCTTAAGGTCAGGTTGATGTATTATTGGGTCTCATCCGAAATTTTGACCCCGCAGGTGGTATGGAGGGAACATGTCCAGAGTGAAGAGCGAGACAATTTTGCAGCAAATGGTTTGTGAGCACTCGGTCCCGCGTGCCTATTGGTTAGCCCTGCCGGTGATGTCACAAGGGGCCCGGGAGTGTCGTGATTGGGTCTCCCCTCTGTTTGTGTGCAGGGGAAAGAAGGGGCCTTTCTGGTGAGGGATTCCAGCCACAAAGGGTCGTACACTGTGTCATTGTTCAGTCTGGCACTCAAGTGAGTACAGAAGAAGGTTCGAAAAAGGTCATCGGACTCCATTTCTCATGACGGGAAATCCCACTGATGTCTGACGTCACATTTTGGGTCTTTTGGGTGGCAGTAAAACAACTGGGACGGTTCGCCATTACCTCATAAATACCACCGATGACAAGCAGTTTTACTTGGCGGAGAATCTCGTGTTTGACTCAATCCCTAAACTGATCGCATACCACCAACTAAACGGAGCAGGTTAGTCCCCTTAAACACTTCCTAAACTTGGTCCCAGACTTGGCCTCTGCTTTTACAAACAAAGTTTTTAAACACAGTGTAAAAATAATTCCTGAAACTCTGTAATAAGAGTAATAGGTGTAGCAAATCAGTAAACTCTTCCTCACTTCTCTTCACTGAAAGTATACATTACAGTACCGGTCAATCCTTGTAGATAGATGGCATTTCTTGACTGTTCCACTGAACGGGCGATGTTTTCACATCAGGACTGCTGACAAGATTACGACACCCAGCCCTAGGCAGTGATACGATTCCCAGTTCAGGCTATGGTAAGGCAGAGCTATGCATAGGAGACCCAGTGAAATCATGGCTGACGGGAACAGTGGCAGGAAGTGCTACCGACTTCCTCTTTGTTGCATCTGGACAGGCAACTGGGAGCTGTGCCGGGAGGAGATCACTCTGGTAAGGCAGCTGGGCAGTGGCCAGTTTGGTGTGGTCCAGCTGGCTCTGTGGAAGGGGAGGTGTGAGATCGCCGTCAAAACAATCAAGGAGTGCTCCATGTCCACTGATGAGTTCATCGAAGAGGCCAAGATAATGATGCAAGTCTTTTATTCTCCTTGCTGAGATAATCAACATAACTGTCTACTGTCTCCTAAGAGGAATGATAATATTGAACTTTACTCCAACTCGCCATCAAGGCAAACTACAGAGAAATAGCACAAAGTGAAATTAATAGCTGGACTTCTGTTATGCTAAATTTGTAAATTGATTTTTAGTGTTTGAGTTCATTTTAATTTTCGGTTTGCCGTTGCAGTTTAGTTTTTCTCATATTCAAACTAAGAAAAGTTGGTGCCAGATGGGTTGACACCTTTCACTGAGGGTCATTCCCACCGGAAATGCGCATTTACGCTCCCCTGCGTGCCGTTTCCTTTGGAAGGAGGCTGAAGCATCCCAAGCTGGTGTCCCTGCATGGGGTTTGCACAGATGCGTACCCCTTCTACATCGTGACCGAGTTCATGGAAAATGGCAACCTGCTGGACTACCTGAAGACCCACGGAGACGAGTGCCCCCCCTCCTGGCTCCTGGACACCTGCCTGGATGTGTGCGATGCCATGTGCTACCTGGAGAGACAGCAGTTTATACACAGGGACCTGGTGAGATGCGCCAGGCTTTGGGCTGGCATCCTGTCTAGGGTGTACCCCTGCCCTGGGCTCCCCAGGACAGAGTCTCGGTCCCCTGCCACCCTATAATGGACAAGCTGTTGGAAGACGAATGGATGTGTGTTTATTTTAATCCAGTATTTCAAAATAACAAGATAAAACTCTTTTCTCTCACAGGCTGCAAGAAACTGCCTGGTGCACAAGAATCTTACTGTTAAAGTGTCAGACTTTGGGATGGCCAGGTAATCGGAATGAGCACCAGAAAGGTTTCCTTTAATCAGAAGCTCCAGCAGAGGCCTGTTAGATTAAACTGCGCTTACAGGAAATGCCATGAGTTTGTAGCATCAGATCAACAGCACTGGTGCACGTCAGTGGGGTTTATTTCCGTCCCTGCCTGAAAAAGCTTTCTGAGAAATCTCCCCTCTGAAAAACCTCTGACGTCTGAGTAGGTTCTGGTTTTTCATGTAGGTATGTGATGGATGACCAGTATACAAGCTCAGCAGGGACCACGTTCCCAGTTAGGTGGTCTGCACCAGAAGTTTTCAGCTACAGCAAGTTCAGCAGCAAGTCTGACGTCTGGGCTTTCGGTGGGTGGCACTGGTGAATTGCCTCCGCACTTTTAGCCTTGCTGTAGTACACAGAATGCAGCGACTCTTTTGATCTCTCGCCTAAAACAGGTAAAACAAAAAAAGGTTTGTGGTCTAGCATGGCGAAAAGAGGCTGTGCACACCTCACATTAATATGCACACCTCACATTAATATGCACACCTCACATTAAT
>JAODJW010000079.1:1597608-1607900 GCA_026777045.1 Hyperopisus bebe
GGGGCCGGAGTCAGCTCAAACCCTGAGCATCATTATGCATTTGACCGGTAAGGCTTCAAACAGAGGCACATTGTTAAATTAGGGCTACAGTAAAGAAATATTGTTTGATACAAGATTAGTGATAATTGAAATATGTAAATTATGAACTGTGCCTAAATAACAGCAGCTCCGATCTTTCTGTCACACCTCGCTGATGCTGGTCTTTCACAGCTCTGGGTCCCGCTCCGTCCCCTTCCGTTGCCAGGACACAGTGTCTTTCCCGCCGCCTGGGTCACAGTCACCCAGTGTCCACACCCAAGGCAAGGATACACACGCAGAAAGCAGCAGACTTCAGCTGCATGTGTCAAACTATATATATCCCTCCGGGCCGTGTGGTCTGGGTTATCCAGAGCAGCTGAAGTCCTTTTCTATGCTGTCACAGCTACAGTTACACACACTGATTTATTGGCAGCATAGAGTCTCATCACCAGGCCTTTATTATCACTGTGTTCCCACGGTGAACCGTAGTTCTGCAAGTGTGCCGTTAGTAGGCCGCTCAACTCTAAGAAAATGTCGACTGAAGTTTGCTGTGTCGCCACTAGAGGGTAGCCTACCACAGAACCTGCCATTTCAATCGGAACGTTAGCTTATAATAAATTAAAAATATCATAAGCAAACA
Source organism: Hyperopisus bebe (assembly GCA_026777045.1). NCBI lineage: Eukaryota > Metazoa > Chordata > Actinopteri > Osteoglossiformes > Mormyridae > Hyperopisus > Hyperopisus bebe. The sequence goes on from JAODJW010000079.1 coordinate 1,598,267, forward strand.
TAAATACACTGTGTTTGAATGGGTTTTGTGTAAGTCTTCGTATTTTCTCCATATAAAAAATCACATTAGGTTGTTTGCAAGATGAAGATCAAAAATGAAACTTTTGAAACTTTCAAACTTTTGGCGGAAATTTATCGTGAGGCACCTTTAATATCAGCGACTGTTCTTGGCAGACCGGAAGTTTCCTCTGTGCAAACGGCAGGTGTTAAAGGGTGTATTTCCAGGAATGCTTGTTTCTTCTGCAATTGACCACTTCAATGAAGCCCAGACGGTCTGGAACATTCTCTCTGTCTCTGGTTAAATCCCTTCATCTCCTCCCAGACACTAAAGGTAAGGTTTTAACAGGACATGTCTCTAAATTGCTGGTTTACCCCTCAGTCTGATTAGTCTCTCACTGAAACATTTGTACAGCTTAACAAAAAGCACCCATTGTTTAATTAATCTGACATTAATTGACTTATTGGCATCCTCCTGTACACATTATGAAACCACGGAAAACCAGAATGATATAAAAAATAATGCAAATTACATTAAGAAGGAGTTTTAAATGAGAGTTTTGTTGTTCATTTGTGTCACCAGAGGGCCAAACCTGGTCTGGTGGAATCCAGATCTTGAATATTATCTCCCAAAAAGGCTCAAGGCTTCTCTACTCCAGTACCCACGTTAAAAAAATGTATTGGTTTAACATTTTTCAATTAAATCCTTATATGCTAGTGCTGGTGAGTGAATTTCACCCCGACTGGAGCTCCGTGAGAGAGTGAAGTCACCCATCACCAAACGCTGGTGGTGCATCGACCGGCTACAGTCCACACTAATCTCTGCAGGCCTCCTGCTGACAGGTTAGGCCCCATGTTTCTGCTCTCTGCCGTTCCAGGGCGCGGTTTTGCTGGCTCTGCATTACCGACTGCTCGGGGGGGGGGGCTTAGACCGCCCCCTCTACCAGGCCCCATTCCCCCGGATTGAGGGTTTAGCAGAGCGCTCATTCAGCGACTGCGAACGGACCTCGGACCAGCAGGCGGGTCATGTGGCGGATTGTCACGGAAACACGGAGGACGGGCAGGTGTCACACCCTGGTCTGTCTGACTCTCTGTCCATCTGTCTGTCTGTCTCTGATTGACTGTCTGTCTGACCGTCTGTCTGTCCATCTTACAGCAGGAGGTAGTGGCTTGGGTGAGGATTTAAAATCACAAATATATTTTAAACAGCCAATTCATGCTATTGCCATGTGTATTTCTACATATATTTTAATGTTAATTTTTAATTTTAGATAGTGGATGATAGACAAGCAATCTCCATCACCAAAACACATGACTTTTATATTAATGGCTATCCATCTAAAAACTTTTCTCGATTGATTTTTCACTCATATTTCACTTTTGAATTAAATTTATCTCTTTTTGAGGCCACATATTGACTTACACGTTATGTAATCTCTTCTTTCAGTTAGTGTCGAATTGGAGGTTTGGCATTTTAAGGTATGTCTGTCTACAGTGGTATGCCCCACCTTCTTCCAAAGAAACAGTTAGTATTAATGTGGCTGTTTGCAGGAGGGTGTAAAATATGGTGAGAATCTTGCTGGATGTGATTTTTTTAAATGTATGTAGCATAAACCTTTTCTTGGCAGTTAGTTCTGCTCTATGCAACATTATTAAATACGTAAGAAAAACATAAAGGCGTGTTCAGATATCCCGTTGATTGGGGACGCTGTTTGTCGTGCACTACCGTTCATCGTCTGTACCACAATATCAAGCTTTACTGACTCCAAGCGGCCTGTTGAATGAATGAACCGATTCCCGATCCGGAAAATGCGCCACTCCGGGTTTTCCCGTGGTCGCCTCTTTTTAAAATCCACCTCTACTTTACAGCGCTGGGGAAAATGCATGGCAAGGCAGCTGATGATCAGAAGAGCAGCGGAGATCCCAGTCTGAAGGCAGGCTGCCCTACTCCCTGACCGCGCGATCTTTACCACAGGAGAGTCAAAACATGGAGGAACCAAACATGAATTCGGGATTTTGGGATTAACTGGGACAGGAGCCTCAAACGCCACTGCTTTACTTGGATTTGATTTATTCTGAGGGGGATTTTGCTTTCCCGTGCAAAATGCCTTTCGCCAGACGGATCGTGGAGCCCCAGTCGCTGTGCAGGCATGCGATTCCCAATGACGAGGGCTTGCTTTTTGAGGATCTTTGCTCAATCAACAATGTGGCTCTTTCCAGGACCTTGAGGCAGCTCTCCGACCTGGCCAAGCATGCCTGCTCCTTATTCCAGGAGCTGGAAACCGAGATCCTGTCTACGAACCAACGGGTCTGGGTTCTGCAAAGCAAAATAGGGAGAATTCAGCAGATCGCCAGCGGACTGGATCCTAAACTGGAAGCCGTGCGTAAGTACCCGGCCCGGGCGGCGTGTCCGTAATGTAAAAGAAGAACCGCTTCATGTGCCATAGTTTTGGGTTCAGTCCTTCAGGGAGGCTTTGGGCGAGCCCGGGACAAGAAAATGCAATGAGGTGCGCGCCTGCTTTCGTCGCCGTATATCATTATCGTATTCCCGATATATTCCGGTTCCCTCTAAATGCCCGTGATAGAAGCCACATCCAGCGCTTTTTCGTACCGGAAAGGGCAAAACGAGGTGTTACAGAAGAGAAATTGCACCTTGAAATAGTTTCTTTACAGCATCTGCGAGCGAGTGTTGCAGGCAGAGGGGCGTGTGCGCTGCATGGCTGGGAAGAGGCTGCACCGGCGTCTTCAGCGGTACCGTCTCTGTTTATTAATGTGGGCAAACGCTGCAGGTGCGGGGCGACTTCTGTACCTGATCGGAATGGATGATCACGCCCTGTCTTCGGCGCTGAATCCCCCTCTGCAGTGCCGCATCCCACGCCGTTCCCCATTAATATCGCTGCCTTAATGAAATCGCTGCGGTGCGAATGACGGATGTGGGAAATGAACGCGTGTGATAAAAATGACCAGTCAAATTAGGGTTTTATGTGGAATGTGAACCGGTTTGCGCAACCCTGGTACCGGGAACGCGCGCCGTGCACCGTCCGATAGGCGAATTCCGCGTTACTGGAGGATTACTGGATTGCAGACGACTAGAAATGCACGATGGCCATTTATACCAAAGAGGGTTTCTCTCAAGCGTTTAATCCAGATGTTTTTTGTGAAGTCCGCCCTATCAAGTGATGCATCCTTAGCGTCGGTCGCAGTTAACCCATTCTCTCCCGGTGGGAGCTCTGAAAGTATCTTAATTAATACAAGCCACGTATGAAATGGTTGCGGTGGAGATTTGGGGGGAAAATGGCAGTGATGGGAAAGAAGATAAAATATTTCCAAGTGACGACATGCAGTGGGTAACGTTTCTGTTTTACTTTCCACTGGAATAATAACATTGTGGTTATTGGAAATTGACGCAGCTGTAAGGATTCTGGGAAAAAATAAATCCTTCAAGATTAATACTTTGTCTTGTCGCAGGAAAGCGTTCCTGATGTGTGAAAGTACCTTTCCTCCCGACTGCCATTATGTTTAAAAAATACTGAATTTGACACATCCAGCACTGATACTCCCCCTCGGCCTTCACTTGTCTGGTACATGCGGCCAAGCTTGGTTTTTTGCCTGGGGAGGGATTGCTCTGGGATAGCTGCGGTTTGCCTTCGGTTATCGTGGCGGATCGACGGATGCACGTCATGATTTCATTTGTTTGAAGACTTCTTTACTTTTTGCCAAGATTCTCCTTGTCTTACAAAGTGCGCAGTGTTTTCCCACGATATGCAGCACGATTTGGCCTCCAGGGATGCAAGTCGGAGTACGTTTTTTTTTTCATGACGAAAATGCCTGTTTCTGTAAAATGGTCTTTAGGAAGTACTTCAGATTTATGAGTGACTGCACGCCCCACATAACGGTTTGCAAACAGGTGTCCTATGTGCATTTTAATAGCGACCTCATGTGCTTCTGGTTGTTCCTGTTTATTGGTCACCTAGCAGAAATGTGAACCTCTTGAGCTTCAGGCAGGTAGGGTCAGTGCTTCAGGCCATGACCCTGTAACCTTCTGGACACACGACGAGGTGCTTAAGCACGTCCTGAGATCCTAGTGATGTAACTTCCAATCTGCCTGTCTGACATAGGACTGCCTTCCAAAGCCTTTAGTGAACTCTGGGTGTGTAAATTAAACGATTCTTTATCCACACTAGTACGTTGGCACACTTCTTTTCACTTTTCACATACTCCATTTTTCTTTGAGAAACACACGCACACACAGTTAAGAGTGAAACTACACTGTCAGGCTTATCTGGCACCCAGACCTTTTTTTTGGGGGGGGGGTTATGGATCTTGTTCAAGGACCGAGCAGAGATGAGACTATTCTACTGAGGCCGGGCTTTGACCCAGCAACCTTCCAGTCCCAGACGCAGAGGTTTACCTTCCTGAGCCTCAAGCCCAGGGGACCAGTAAGCACCATAACAAGATGTCTTCTGCTATCTAAAAGCTTCAGTCACTCATGCACTTGCGACACCAAAAGAGCTTTCAGTCCCTGCACCTTTAGCTCCCCCGAAGGGTTAAACTCCGCTTTGCATTGCTCAGTAAAGGAAAGAATGCAGTTTTTTAGGATGGCCTGAAATCCTCATGGAACACTCCATACCCTGAAGTGGACGCATCCCCATTTACCCAGCTCCAGTTACCGGACCACGTCGCCGTGGTTCAGCGGTCTGGCATTAGAAACAGAAATAGCACTCGTACATTCAGCTGTACGTTAGGAGGCGGAGCAGCACCCTGGGCAGCCAATGAGAGGCACCCTGGGCAGCCAATGAGAAGGCCTCAAAGTGACTGCGTGTCCCTTACTGTCTGCCTGGAGATCAGCACTGAATGATGGGCATTGTGCTCTGGATGCCTCTGTCTCCGGCCTAAATGGGCAGGCTGTGAGCGGACAGGCTCTGTGGCATGCCCACCCCCCCCCGGGGATGTTAATTGTCCCCCCCCCCACACCCGGGTAAAGCTGGTCAGGAGTCATGGTAACGATAACTTCTGATTCTTTGAAGAGGGAAAGCCGTCCAGCCCTGAAGATCATGGCTTCGAGCTGATGGTTATGCTTCGGGTAAAATGAAGCTGATTGGAATTCTGAAGTGTTCAGACAGAGGGGTGTGTTGGTGTACAGGGAGAAAAGGACATAAGCTACAGCTTGCTGACATCCTTCCAGTGACTAGTAAGGGAGTAATGCATTCACCTCTATTCTGGCAGGGGCCTCTCTGTAGGGGCCCCTTCTGGCCCTAACTGCTCATAATGGTCTTTCTTACTGTAATGGGGCTGCAGTTAAACAGCGGGGTTGTTATGCGAATGAGAATTGGTGCAAATGTGCTCCGTAGCCTTTGTTGGGGAGGGGGGGGGGTATTGGGACGGAGCCGTCTTTGTGAGGGCTTCCCGCTGTGGCAGGGTGGGGTGCAGGCTGGGGGGGCCTTCAGGGAGTCCGTGTTCCCAACCTTGCCTCGGGTTGCAGTGGACACTAGGAATCGGCTGTTGTGCCTTTGAATCAGGTGCTGCACCCGAATTACTTTGTGAAAACAGTTCAGCTTCATAAATGACAAGAGAGATGGTCAGATGGTGTCTCCCCTCCTCACTCCGTTTCATCATGTGAGAATGCCCCCCCCCCACCTCTAACGATTTTTTTGCAAATGTGTCTGGCCGATACCGATTTTTGCCAATTCGGATTTTTTTTTTCCTCTGAGAACTATAATTGAAGACATATAAACAAAAATCTGCTTTTCTTCAATGCAAAGTTTTATTTTCATAATAAAAGAAATCGTTAAACTTTACAATTTCCCCCAAACTGCATGTTACAGGATCTTTTCTCACTTAAACAAGTCTCAGAATAAAGTGCTGTGTGACTGGAAAGAGGTACAAATAACAATTTACTGAAAATGAGTTGATGTACACCCAGCTTTAATGACATATTGTACTTTACCAAACAGGTGCAGGTGCAACAGATTAAATTAAATAACAAAACAAATGTCAGTTACTTGCATTGTTTTCCAGTTTGTTTAAATTCACCAGATAACACCACATTGACCCTTTTGTTTTTATATTTGTCTTAAAATAAAGTCCATAGGTTACAAACCTCCAAATAAAACTGAAAACGTTTTAATAAAAAGTGTACTATACTCTTCCAAATAATAGGTGCAGGGTAAAATTATTAATACCAACATTACATGTTATGCACAAACAATTCTTACATCGCTAATCGGCTAGATTAGGATCAGGCTGTTTCATACCTTCATACTGTACGGGGGGAGTTAAACTTTTTACTCTGTCGTAGGAAAAAACCTTGGCTAGCTTTGCAATTTTAATTGTTGATTGTCAGTATATGTTTAATAATAAGTTTGAAGTGGTGATTCCCTTATGGTTTACTGTGGCTCACGGTGCAGAGCTTCCATGCCAGCGACATGCTGGCGTGTGGCTGTCAGGCTATTTCCTGCGCCTCTGTGTGCATGGCATGTGCCGCATGCATAAAACAGACCGGTTTGGTGTCAGAAATACATGAGAATGACCGGCCGGTCTCCAGTTCCGCCCGAGCACGCTGAAAATCAGTCGATTCCGGCCCCTAATATCCATCACAGTCTTGCAGGGACAGCAGTAGACTCCATCCAAAGCACCACAGTCATTTCAGAATGAAGGGGTTGCACTTCTGTTAAATTAAAAGCTTAATTCGCTTTATAATGTTTAAATTCTGCACTGTACTCATCTCTCCGCTAAGTCGTAACGATAGTCTGCTCTGCTAACGAGGGTTTTCTTCATTTAATGGTAATCAAGGCCTCTTACGGCGTTTTGCTATCTGGCTAGATGTTTCACAGACCCTAGTCTTAGTCTCAAAGCTGAGAGGAAGATAAATCGCATGACCTGACAGCTCGTCTGTGATAGGATAGAAAAGCTAGCTGGAGGAACATGGCCTGGTTTGGATGGATGGTACCATTGACCGTTGAACTGGAGGTGTCTGGTGTAAACGTGGAATGTTCTCCCGAGCTAATCTGTAATGGCCGACCTTAGGGTTCCTCGCAAAGTGGAGAAAGGTCATGAGTCTCTCAGACTTTCAGCAAGGCTGGCAAGGATTGAAGGGCATCAGGTTGGCCAGTTGGTCATGCCAGTTGGATGTGATATGTTAGGGGGGGGTGGATGTGGCAGCGTGCAGAACGAATCAGGGGAAGGTTTTTGGTTCATTTCCCATTGGACATGCCAAGGAGATGTCACCTGGACGTATATTCCACCTCCTATGTTGGGGGGGGAGGTTTTGCCGTTCTCCATATTTCAAATACCAAAAAGCTGGCGTGGGGCGCTGTGATGGAGGGAGTGAGAGAACCGGGACGTGACACACTTTCCCTGGGAGGTGACCTTAGCATGTGGCTTGTGCTCCTGGACTGACGTGTCGCGTCTCTCCGATTCGTCTGTGTCTTTGCCTCCCCACTCCGTCCTAGATGGCGAGTCTTCACTGCACTGTGTTACACCACATGTTATTTATAGGGTGCTTTTGCCCAAAGGACATACCTGTGTGGAAGACTTGGGGTTAAGGCACAGGGTCAGCCGGCGTACAGGGCCTGACGATGACAGGACGACTCGAGATTCAAACCCACAACCTTCCAGACACGAGGAGACACCCCTATCCTGCTGAGCTTCAGACTACCCTAGACGTTACAAGGACAGCCCTGATTCCAGACACACCAGTGTACTGTCATCCTCCATTCAGATGGAGCCCAGTGAGAAATGCATGTGCTGGTGTGTCACTGCAGAAACACTTGTCCCAGATCAGCACACTGCCCCCTGCTGCATGGGATGAAATGTGTCATTGATACATTGTGAAAAGGCGCGTTCTGGCTCTCATTTTCAAGAGGCGACAAGCTGCATGTTTTCTGGCTTTGCTCAACACTCTGGTGGCAGGCTGCCCCCTGCAGGCTGGGCTGAGGAGGTGCATCCTCTGGGTGCTGCTGTGTAACAGGCCCCTGGAGAAAAATGTGGCTGTTTTATGGCCCTCGTGGGTCTATGTGAGGAATTTGTGGCCAGCGTTTACTTTTTTGTGAAATTCCTCAGAGTAATAAGAAAAAACAAAGTACAGTTCAGTAATACAAATCTCATTGCCTGCCCTCTCCTCTCTGTGCCTTAGCTGATATTTTCACATTTTGTGTACAGTTCTGTTTTGTATTATGGACTATTCCCTTAAGTATTATAGCTTCCTGTTTTTTGGAATAACTCTCTGGATCCTGAACTCTAAGAAGTAAGACTACAGATGTTAAACATTATATATACTTTTTTTTGGGGGGGGGGGAGGCTGAAGTTGTCCCTACTTGATTGTAGACAAATGGCGCTATTTTTAGGCAATTAATATTTGTCCGGCCAAATTAAAATCTGTTTTGTACTTTTCTGTTTCCCCCCAAAATTCAGCTACGGATTGTTTTGGTGTGAAGTATTTGCAGTAACAGGCAAGTCAGTCTGGTATCTTGTGGGTAATTCCTGATCCCATACATAGAACAGAAACTCTAAGTATCTGGTGGAATCATGCCGGAATCTCAAGCTAACGCCCGGGCAGCCTGCCGATGGCCTTTTTCTTTGCTTGTGGCGTGTGCGCTGTTACCATGGGGCTGCCAGGCTGCGCGTGCCGATTCTCTGGCTGCCTGTGTCGCCGTTTTACCTCCTCCTCCTCTTTAAATCGTCTTGTTGTTCTTTTCCACTCTGGCATCTAAAACGGGCATGAATTTAAGAGACGGGCGATTACGGATAAATCGTTAGGACGCAGCGGGCCTTTTGGGTTCTGGGGGTGCAGTGCGGGGTTTAAACGTCTCCATGCAGCCTGACCTTCAACAAGAGGAATTCCAAAGCAATAGAGCAGCCAGCAGCAGAGACTCGTGAGGCGCGTCCCTTTGAGTAACCCTGATTTCGGCGGCCTCGTCTTAATGCTCCACTGCGGTTCTGTTTAAACACGGGGGGGTGGGTTTGGGTGACCCGTTTGAGGACGGCCTGCAGTCAGAACACCACTGGTCAGTGGGTCCCAAACGCGTTCTCCACACGTGGACCCCCAGAGGCCAAATCTCTCTGCAAACGTCTTGGTACCATCCCCACTGACCCTTGATGAATTGACCCTCATTATAGAGTATATTCCGGAAGCCTGATTGCTCGGAAGCTCCCCCCCCCCCCGCTTCTATTAATGACACTCGCAAAGGAAACGGGATCTGACACTGTGGCTGTTTACAGTTTGTTTAATTAACACAATTTGCCCTTTCACTTCACATCCCCTTATTGTGTTTCGGCCCGAGCCGGACAGTCTGCTGTGGGGGGTGTTTATTTATGGCGGCGGGGGGAGGGGGGGGCAGATAGCAGTTCTCTCGCATCTGTCAGTGCACTTTACCAGGCTGGGCTGCCTCTTGTTTAATTCACTGGTGGCAAATATTTATAGTCCGGCCCCCCTGCCCTTAGACGGCCTCCTGCCTCCGGCCCCCCTGCCCTTAGACGGCCTCCTGCCCCCTGCCCTCCTGCCTCCGCCCCGCAGCCTGTAGCCTGATCTCTGTGTGAACGCCGCACACTACTGAATATTTTCCCCATTTGCAGTAATGAGGTGTTTTCAGGCTTGTGGTTTGGGGCCCTGGGTATCCTTACTGGCTGTCCTGGTGCGT
>JAODJW010000079.1:1626443-1640935 GCA_026777045.1 Hyperopisus bebe
ACACACACACACACACACACACACACACACACACACACACACACACACACATACATACACACACACACACACACACATACATACATACTCACACACACACACACGCACGCACGCCCCCCTCCCTCATGTCAGTAGGTCCACCACCTGCTTTATGTCTCCCCTCCCATAGATACACCAGTTGGTCCCCTGGATGTTCCAGTAGGACCAGTAACTTGCTGCTCACCCAGAGGGGTGCTTCCAGGTGTGGGTGTGAGGAACAATTTCATTTGTTTCACTTTGAGTGACTGTTGCCCCCCCCCCCGCAGTGTGCTCTACCAGCAGCAGAACCAGCCCATGGACGCCCTGCAGGCTTACATCTGCGCAGTACAGCTGGATCACGGCCACGCCGCCGCCTGGATGGACCTGGGTACCCTTTACGAGTCCTGCAACCAGCCCCACGACGCCATCAAGTGTTACATCAACGCAACACGCAGCAAAAACTGCAGCAACAGCGCCGCCCTGCTGGGCCGCATCAAATGCCTGCAGGTATGCCCCCTCCCATCCCTGCTCACTACTACGCGCCAAAACCTGCCAGTACAGTTTTAACCTTTGCTCTCCTGTAAGTGTCCTCTGTGCCCGCCCCCTTCTTCGGTCGGGGGTGGGGCATTGTTCTGAAGTATACCTTCTGCCCCCAGTGCCACTGTGTCTCCCCACCTCCCCCTACATGTCTGCATTGTCGTCTTTGGTTTAAACATGTACAGCACGCATATGGATGTTGATGTGTGTGAGAACATTTTTCACCAATAACTGTTCATGAATCAGCTATTTCCACTGATTTTATATTGATTTGTTTTATTGAATTCATTTAATGTTTACAATGCAGCCATAACAGTTAAGCACTAACTTGTGTGTGTGTGTATATATTGTGTCTGATCACTTCTGTGTTAAATTAGCACACATAGTAGGAGGGCCGAGCTCGTCCTTAGAGCAGCCTTAAATGTCTTTTTACGCGATTTTTCCTAGGCTCAGTTGTGTAACCCTCAACAGAGTAGTCTGCAGAGTAACAGTAAAATGCTTCCCAGTATAGAGGAAGCATGGAGCTTACCAATCCCAGCAGAGCTAACATCCAGGCAGGGCGCCCTGAGCACAGCCCAGCAGGTGAGACCAGAGAGCCCAGTGCCATCAGAGACCCAGCGATGGGCCACCCTCACTAATCACCCACACCAGTGACCGGCCCCCCCTGCCGCTTCCCGCAAGGAACAACAAAAAAAAAATTAGTCTCACTTCCCCTGCTCTGCCATGGGAGAATTGGCCACAAAAACAGCAGATTTGAGTGTTATTTGAGCTGTGTTTATTTCTCCTTTGACATCAGGAGAAAGTGTAAGACATGGGGCAGTTTTAAGTACAGCAAACGATCACTGAAGTCATGGTTAGTGACACTGGCCCGTTCCTGTCACTCTGTCACTGACGCTGAATATTTCAATACTTTTGAAATCAATCTTGAATGGGAGTCTGATTTTGGATTGAGGGCCATGTCTGTCCGTGCAAGAAGGAGATCCTCTTGGTGTCTGTCCGTGCAAGAAGGAGATCCTCTTGGTGTCTGTCCGTGCAAGAAGGAGATCCTCTTGGTGTCTGTCTGTGCAAGAAGGAAGTCCTAGTGTGCAGCAGCTCCTCCATGCTGCGATTTGGTGTAGTTGTGGTCCTGTTTTTGATGCGTATATACATATATATATACATATATAAATATAATTTTGTGACGTGTTCCCCGTCCGTGGGGGTCCTTAAGCTCTGACCTGGGGCAGCTTGTGTGTTCTGGTCCAGTCAGCCTCTGCCTGTACCAGCCTGAGGTTGCAGGTCTATAGGCTGCCTGCAGAATCGTCCAGAATCAGTCAGAAACTTCCGATGGAAATCTCGTCACTACTTTGGGTGCTTCTGGTTGTTAGCGGATTGAATATGCTTGACGAGACGAGGAACTGTAGCGACATGCTAGTACTGAGAGGGTTTGATCTTTGAGCTGTATGTCAATGTGTCACTGCTTTAGCGGGCAGTAAATGCACACGTGTGTTTAGTTTGGGCTTCTGACATGGTCAGCTCTCCATCTTCACGCTTATGCCGTACTTTTGTTTCCTCCTTGGCCTGCTGTGTGGAGAGAGGCATAAATTGCAAATCTCATTCCTGGTTTATGCCTCAAATCATCTCGTTTTGTCTGAAAATATCAACTCTTTGCCTCTTGTCAAATGAAACCGCACTCACGGTTTTTTTTGCCCGGAGGCGACCTTCTGTGTATGTAACCTTAAATGTGTGTTTCTTTTTAGAGCGTAGAGGCTGGTTTGGATTTCTGTGATCTTGCTCTTGAAATGGGTTCTGACCCAGTGTCAGCGATAGCGCCGCAAAAATAGGCCGCACTCTGCTAACCTAGTGGTGTAGTTCATGGTCATTCATGTCCACGGGGGGTCCCCAGCGTTCTAATCCTGCTGGGGCTTAATGCCCGGTACTGGCGGGTCTGCAGAGCGCGTGGCTGTGTGTGGCATAGGCGAGGGTGGCAAATGCAAACATGACGTCTCTCCCTCTGCCAGGCCTGTAAACCGCACCAGGGGGGTGCCAGCGAGGTGGCCCTGGGGCAGCCACCCGTGCCACCCCCGGCACTGCCCCTGCACGCGGGGCCTGCCGACGAGCGCTCCAGCCCGGCCAAGCGGAAGCGGACGTCGAGCCCAGAGAAGGTACGCGGCCGCCTGTGTGACGTGTGCACTGGGGGCACCGGGAGTGGGAAGCTCTCAGACTTCCTCTTTTTTTAAAAGCAGAATCCCCCCGAAGCCTGGGCGGGCAGCCCAGTGGCGGGGGCTGCCCATCAGCAGCCGCAAGCCCCAAGCTGGTACCTGACGCCTCAGAAACTGCAGGTGGGTGATCACCCCCCCCCCCCCGTTGGCACTGGCATCGGCCCCAGGCCCCCAGCCGGCTGTTTGTCATGAAGCTGAAGTGGTTTCTTGCCCGCCTGTGTTGACAGCTCCTGGAGCAGTTACGGACCAGCCGAGCAAATCTGAAACCTTTTCAGCTCCAGATGCTGGAACAGCTGGAGAGCCAGTTCAGTCTCATGCAACAGCGCCAACAGCAGGTACGCCGGGGAATCCGCTCCGATTGGCTGCTTACCTGTAACACGCGGAGTTCTGCTCTAGCGATTCCTAGCGGGGCATCTGTCGGCTCTGTGTGGGCGGGCGGCTTTCTCTGAATTAGCCGGTTGGCATGTGGAGTGGGGGCACCGGCCTACGCTGTTTGGAAGACGGGCGTGGCATCGTAGCCGGTTGCGTGGGCGATTGGGAGACGGGCAGCTTTCCCCAGGGCTGTAGGGGGTGCTGGTGGCCTTACCTAAGGGTGTACCATGCCCTTACCCGCCGGAGGAGCTGTGCCCGGGCCTGCTTATGTCGGACTCGGGTGCGGGACGCAGTGTGATCGCTGCCCATGCCTGAGAACGGAACTCAGACACGCCGTCAATGGTCTGACTGGCACATGGACCGGAAGGAACGGATTGGCAGGGCTGCACAGATCGAGTGCAGAGGAAGATCACTTTGGTCTACGGCAGAGAAACTTTGGGCTGACGAGTGTGTCCAGGAACAACTGGATGCAGCCCACAAACGCTGAGATATTTGGTAAAATATGGGAACTATCTTTATGCGATTAAATAAATCTCTTGGTACGGTACAAGGCGAGCCAGCAAAGTATGAGGGCGCCGTCATTAGGATGCTTAATAATAGGCCCGGCTGCTCGCTGGAAGGTTCCACAGGTTTCTCTGGCGCTCTGAGTGTCCTGCTGCATTGACGCCCCCCCCACATCACACTCTCCTAGGTGAGAAGACACACTGCTGCCATCGGCCAGGTGCGACTGCCCGTGCCCAACGGTCCTGGGCCGGGCCCCCCGCCACCTGCTCACGTCGCAGCCCAGCCCCCCCACGGGGCTGCTTCTCGCATGCCTGGCCCCGCCTGCCCTGGGCCGCCGCTGGCCAATGGGCCCTTCCCGCCTGGCTCTGTCCCCTCCGGGGGCGGTCAGCATGCGCCGGGGCTGGGGAGCAACGGAAACGTGCCTTACCTGCAGCAGAACGCACTACCTCACGCCCGCCCGCCGCCAGCTGGCTACGCCGAAGAGCCATGGGCAGACCGACATGTCACTCAGGTAGGCCCCGCCCCTGCTTGCAGGTGCCCCGCCCCCTTGTGTCACATGGTCATACCTTAGCAGTAAACTAATAATGTTAAAAATTAGAGGCCGCCTCCAAGTGCTCGTGCTCCTAGCCTCTGGATTCCCTCTGCTCCTCTTCCTCAGTATTTTTTTTTTTTTTTTTCCTCCCTCTTCCCACAGGGGCTTCAGAAAGTTCCGGGTTTGTGTCCCGCTGCCCCCAATGGCGAACAGACTTTCTCTCTCACTGGGACGTCCCCCGATTCCCAGTCAGCTGGCACCGGTGCTCAGAATCAGGTCGGGCAGCCCAGCGTGCCGAGCGACTCGCCGCCACAGGGGGGCGCTCACAATCACCTCCCCCCCCCTCCCCACACGCCTACCTCAGGTGGACAGCAAGGCGTCCCCTTAACCAAAGAGAGCGGGCCTTCAGGGAATGGCACGCCGGGCAGCGTCGCTGTCGACCGGCTGCCTAATCACGTCCATCAGGCAGCGGCGGGCGCCGCCCCCAGCCCTGGCCCCGCCCCCACGGAGCCCCGGACCCCGGGCCCTGGTCTCACTTCAGACAATCCTCAGCTCTCTGCCTTGTTGACGGGAAAAGCCGGTAACGGCGGACCCAGTGAGAGGCTCAACAACATCCACCCAGCCGCCCGCAGGGCCCCGGGGGACGCCCCCTCGCCCCCCCCCAAGCCTGCGGAACCCACCAGCCTTAACGGCCCCCCCTCGGGCCCGGGACCTACAGTAAACGGGAGGGGCTTGGATGACTCGCAGAGCCCCCTAGTGGCAGACCCGCCCATACCTGGACGCAAACCCATTCTAAGCCTGCCACCCTCGTCCTCTGTCTCCATCTACCCGAGTTCCGCAGATGTGCTCAAGGCTTGCAGGTGAGTTCCCCCCACCCCATGCTCCCATAATGCACTGCATCCTCCCCTCCCGAGGACCTGCTGGTCCTATGTGTCACCAGCAGGTGGCGTAGTGGTCAGACACTGGAGCAGTAGCAAGGCTGCTTTGAATGTGGGCTTTGTGTGACGTGACGCAGTCCTTAGGGGGACCCAGACGATCCATGTTTTTGTGGACTGTCTGGCTGGGAGCCGGGGGGGGGGACAAAAACGTGGAACGTCTGGGGGTCTCTGAGGACTGGGAAATACTGACCTAATGAACCAAACCACGATATGGTCACGTGACGTGTTACAACCTAATTAACTGATTATAATCATTCATAAACAGGGTATATCAGGATAGCCTAATTGTAAAGTGGTACTGAGGTCTTCTTGCCGCCCCTGTGAAATGTGGCTTTTGGTGCGAGAGCCCCTCATCAATGGCGTGTGTGTAGATGTTCCACAGCGGCGTGTGTGTAGATGTTCCACAGCGGCGTGTGTGTAGATGTTCCACAGCGTGGGCTTTCGCTCTCTTCCCTGCCTTTTCTTTGGATTCTGCTGTTTTGCCTCGTTTCCGGTCCGTTGGCTTCACGTTGAGGTTCCGTGGCGCTCAGGGCCCCCAGACTGCTGTTTGGGCTCTCGGCTCCTTGGTTCTGTTCTGCGCGACCCCAAACCCCACTGTGCGATGCTGGTGGTTTCTAAGCCTATGGAAATGTGCCCTTCCTCATCCAGAAATACTGTTGCCCTAATTGCAGGTTTGGTAAATATGCTCATTGGCTGTGATTAGCTGCATCAGTGCTACTCTCCGGCTGTAAGGCTAGAGACATTTACGGGGGGGGGGGGCGGGGGCATAGACAGACACCTACAGGATTCATGGTGTTCATGTGTTTCTTTGAATGACAGCGGTCAATATGACAACTGAACTAAACATCAGAACATTTCTTTTTATGACATTTATCCACAAAGTGTGCAGCTTTGGTCACCACAGTATATTTTTGTCTGCTTTTTGGGTAGTTGGTGTGACATTTTCTGACGCGCGCTCTCTGTCTGCCTCTGTCTGCCTCACCTGTGTTTGCGGAGCTCCGCCGCGCGTGATAGAGAGCAGAGGAGAATTATAAACTCGCGACCTCATGTAGACAAAAATGACAAGCTGTTGTGTAAATAAGAATAATAACAACGTAAGGCTATTTAGTTTAATAGAAGGACAGTGTATAGTAATAATGTTTTCCCCCCACAGTCCAAAGACATGCTGAGGCTAATTGGAGTTACTAAAATTACCCGTAGGTGTGCGTGTGTGAGTGACTGGTGTGTGCGTGTGCCCTGCGATGGGGTGGCCCCCTGTCCAGGCTTGTTCCCTGCCTCGTGCCCATTGCTTCCAGGATAGGCTCCGGACCCCCCGTGACCCAGTGGGATAAAGCGTTGGAAAATGAATGGATGAATAATTGAATGAATGAATGACATGTTCTATAGGAAAGGTAACCTTAAATGACTTCTGTGGTGAACTGGCACTATATAGAAAATAAAATTAACTTGACCTTCAAGTGGGGGGGGGGGCGGCGGGAGGTGCCGTTGGGGGGGCGCAGCGCCCCCCTAATATAATAGTAGGGGAAACACTGATTTCTGAATGTTTCCATTGCCCATTGCCGTTCTTGTTCCTCTTCCTGGTAGATCGCATTCGTGACATGAACAGATAAGCTGGGTTTGCGTTTGGGTGGTTCAGACACCTCAAGCCTCCAGTCATGCCTCACCTGACGTCTGTGGCCATCTGTCCAGGGTCACGGGGGGTCACAGGGGGTCGTAGCGGACCCCCGCCAGTGCTGCTCTCCATACATCTGCCTCTTCCACTCAGTTGCTTTTTTGCCACCATTTTTCATTTCTTCAAACACGCTGGTGCTGTTGATGTCCTGTCTGCAGCCTCCTAATTCATCTCCGCAGCCTGTCGGCCTCCCTGTGTCTGTACACGTTTGGCACGATTGCAGGTTTACGCCGTCGCTCCTGCATGTGATGGTCTGACTGATATGGCAGGACTGACTCCCTTTGCTTGCCAGACTGAGGGCTCTGCTTTGCTCCTGTAGGTCACGGATGTTCAGAAGGACTTTGCCCAGTCTTGGTTCCCCAGATTGAGAGCCTTCGCCTCAGTGCAGCGTGTGATGTTGTATTTACACAATGACAGGGCCGTGACCCCCCCCCCCCCCATCCCCGATCCCGTTTAGCCAGCTCCTGTTTATCAGAGGTGCATTCTGGGTAATTGTCATGCTTTCCATGTCAGGTTTGTTTGCTTTTCTACGGGCCATGATAGGGATGTGCGTCAACGGCCCTGTGCGTCCTTTCAGGAATCTGGGCAAGAACGGTCTGTCGAGCAGCAGCATCCTGTTGGGGAAGTGCCCCCCTCCGCGGGTGCCGGCTGCTCCCACCCCCCCACTGCCAAAGGACAAACTGAACCCCCCCACGCCAAGTATTTATGTGAGTACGGTGCCGTGGCTCTCAGTAAACCGCCGCGATGCTGGAAGTCAGACTAAGGATCCTGTTGAGTTGGGTGAGTGAAACAAAAATAATAATAATTATAATTGCATGTTAATTTGCCTGCGTTCCCCCGCAGCTGGAGAACAAGAGGGATGCCTTTTTCCCGCCACTGCACCAGTTCTGCACGAACCCGTCCAACCCGGTGGCGGTGATCCGAGGGCTGGCTGGAGCACTGAAACTGGGTGAGCAGGCCGCAGAAACATCCGGAACAGTCCCCGAGGCATACTCCGAGGGGAACGGGCCGGGATTCCCGTGCAAAGCCACACGCTGCATACTCCTGACCCGCCGGGTGATGACAGTGCCCCCTGCAGGCAGCTGGAGTGGGTGCAGGTGGCTCTCCGTCCCGCAGTGTGGCGGCAGTGACGGAGAGCTCACTGACTGCGAGAACCTCACGCGCTGGCAAATGCACCGCGCCGTACCTCAGCGCATAACGCTGCTGCCTTGCATCTCCAGTGCGGGGGGTTCGAATCCCTCCTCCGCTCTGTGTGTGTTTGCACTTGCTGGCTCTCTTAATGCCACATGGATTTTCCCTGTGCTCTAGTTTCCCCACACAGTCCAGAAACATGCAAATAGTTCAGTGGTTCTCAGTCCTGAGCTCCTGGACCCCCCCCCCCGAAAATGTTTTCTTTCCAACCCACACTGCTTTCAATCTGCCACATTCATTATTAGCCTATTAAGGACCATATAAGCCTGAGCCCTAACTGCATGGTATCCTGTCCAGACTGTTACTCCCCCCCCCCGTGACTCGCTTAAGCAGTTGGATGTAGGGCTGGGCATGCATTACAGTAATACAGTACAGCATGGTGATTTGGAAGCATTTGACTGCAAGGATCCGTCCCCACCACTGAATGAATTTTATCGCCAAGGTTTCAGAATGCTGGAATACCACTGCTTTTGAAAATGGTGACAATATCATATACCACGGTATAATGTCCAGGCTGTATGACGGTATGGAAATTTCTGTGCAGCCCAAGCCTAGATGGACACGTTCGTAATGCGTCCTGTGTTAAGGGGCTCCCTCTAGTGGCGGGGGTCATGCGTGTTTCCTGGTAAAGGCCGCCGCCGTCTTCTCGCAGACCTGGGCCTCTTCTCCACCAAGACGCTGGTGGAGGCCAATCCCGAGCATCTGGTGGAGGTGCGGACACAGCTGTCCCAGCCTGCCGACGAGAACTGGGACGCCACAGGCACCCGCAAGGTGTGGCGCTGCGAGGGCGGCCGCTCCCACACCACCATCGCCAAGTACGCGCAGTACCAGGCCTCATCCTTCCAGGAGTCCCTGCGGGTAAGCTTGCCCCCTAGTGGCCACTCTTAGCTCTTAGTTTTCTGCAGCTTTGCGTTTTCCTTCAGTAAAACGTGGGATCAGATTAAGCCAAATATTGTGTGAAATGCCTTGAGGTGACCTCATGTGAATGGACTCTGAATGGGTTTTTTTAATCTTGCCTTCCGAAGGAGGAGAACGAGAAGAAAGGGCAGAAGGACCACTGGGACGCGGACTGCGCCTCCTCGGACAGGTAAAGCCCCGGCTAAGCGCCGTAGCGTGGCGCCGCCCTTGTGTGCAGTAGTGGAACTAACATGCGGCTTCTCTGCTTCCCCCCGCAGCGTGGGCAGGCGACGGAAAGGCCCCGTTAAGTACATCAAATTTGGGACGAACATTGACCTGTCAGACGAGAAGAAGTAGGTGCACATTTTGTGGCCCTGATCTCTCAAGTCCTGATACTCCTCCTGAGTGTTCATGATGTGTTCTTGCTGCAGATTGGTGGCTCTGAGGTTAGGGATCTGTGTCAGGGATCGGAAGGTTGCTGGTTTGAATCCCGTGAATGTCAGGAGTGATCCTACTCCGTTGGGCTCTTGAGCAAGGCCCTTAACCTGCAGTTGCTTTGTCCTGGGTATATTAATCTACATCCAGCCCTGCAAGCAGGTCCTCCAACTTAGAGGGAAATTTGGGGGTTGGTGGCAGGATTGGCACTCCGGGCACCGGAAAAAAACATTCAGATTAGCGTGGTGCTGAGGTATCGCCCGCTGCACGGCTGCACTCAGGTTCTCATCCCTGAGGTGGTTTGTCTTGTGCTACTTGCATTACCTCACTTTGCTGTTATGGTTTTTCGTGCTACAGCATGATTAAAAAACAGCTTATGATTGCACGGAGGGATAATAATCTTATTTGTGGTTTTAGATATCATTAAAGCTATAATGCTCGGGAACATTTCCCATGTAGTTTCCACGCCCCCCCCGAACCACTGCCCTTAGCTGTGCGGTGCTGCCCCCTGCTGTTGGACAGATGGTATTTCCACGCCCAAGGTGGCGTCCCCTCACAGTCTACGTCTGCGTCTGCAGGTGGAAGCTGCAGCTGCAGGAGCTGAGCAAGCTGCCCGCGTTTGCCCGCGTGGTGTCTGCGGGGAACCTCCTCAGTCATGTGGGGCACACCGTCCTGGGCATGAACACCGTGCAGCTCTACATGAAGGTCCCCAGCAGCCGCACGCCAGGTCCGGCATGACCCCCCCCCCCCCACACACACACAGGGCCGCGACCCGCTGGCCTTGCGGGTAACATGGCCGCCCTGGGCACGCGAGACCGACGTTTGTGTCTCCGCTTGGCTTTTCAGGTCACCAGGAGAACAACAACTTCTGCTCCGTCAACATCAACATCGGACCAGGAGACTGCGAGTGGTTCGCTGTGCCAGAGCTCTACTGGGGCGTCATGAATGCCTTCTGTGAGAAGTACGCTGGCATCACTCCGTCCCCCGTGCGATTGATGCCGGATGGCAGAATACTCACGGCCATGTTTGTGTCTGTGCCGCTTTGAGCGCATTCGGGCGCCGAGTCTTTCCCAGAAATGCTTGGATCACGCAGCCCTTTGCTCCATCGCCTCCTCGTCTTTTTCAACAGGAATAATATCAACTTTCTCATGGGATCTTGGTGGCCCAACCTGGAGGATCTGTATGAGGCCAACGTGCCGGTCTACCGCTTCATCCAGCGCCCTGGAGACCTGGTGTGGGTCAATACGGGCACGGTGCACTGGGTACAGGCCATCGGCTGGTGCAACAACATCGCCTGGAACGTGGGGCCGCTCACAGGTCTGCCGCCGCCTCCGCCCCCCGCCCGCTCTCCCAATCCGCTCCATCCCCTCACTGAATCTCCCCATTCCCCCCACAGCCTACCAGTACAAGCTCGCCGTGGAGCGATATGAATGGAATAAGCTCCAGAGTGTAAAATCCGTCGTCCCCATGATTCACCTCTCCTGGAACATGGCCAGGAACATCAAAGTGTCGGACCACAAGCTCTTCGAGATGATCAAGTGAGTAGGCGCCGTCCAGGAGCTTGTCAGTGTTTTGCCAGATTCTGTAGCCAGTCGATCACGCGGAGGCTACCGAATGTGTCAGAATTACCTTATTTTAACCCCGCGGCCCACCCTCCCCAGGTACTGCCTCCTGAGGACCCTGAAGCAGTGTCAGATGCTGAGGGAGGCGCTCCTCTCCGCTGGGAAGGAGGTGCAGTGGCATGGAAAGACCCGGGAGGAACCGGCACACTACTGCAGCATCTGTGAGGTGAGGCCGTGTGCTAGCTGTGCTCCGACTGGAGGCGGGGCTTTTATCCTGGCCATATGTGATTGGCCGCTTAGACAGCGGAGAGGCAGACGTCCGTAATGGCTGCCTTTCTGTCTAAGAGCATTAATCAGCTGAGTGCCCTGTGTGAAAACTGGCATGTATATCCAGACTTGCCAGTAACTCTTCGAGGGATCATGGAATTGACTGTACTTGTTTTAGATCACTTTTGGTGTAAATGAATGTTTCGTTAATTGCTTCATAGTCGTCTCTGAAATATCTGAGGGTGTGTGAAAGCAGGTCCTGGCTGTTTGATTGGGCACTGGCCCCCTTGACCCCTCCTGCTCATCTGACTGTCACAGGTGGAGGTCTTCAACCTGCTCTTCGTCACCAGTGAGAGCAACTGGCGTAAGACCCACGCAGTGCACTGCCAGGACTGTGCCCGCAAAGCCAGTGCTGATCTGCACGCCTTTGTGGTGCTGGAGCAGTACAAGATGGAGGATCTCATGCAGGTGTACGACCAGTTCACGCTGGTGAGTACCCCTGTCCGGTGCCAGTCCCCATCACCTGCCGTAAGTCCACGAGAACGTACCCGACTGAGATGTGGCCCCGCCCCCTCCCTGTCCCCCCTCAGGCCCCGCCTTTGCCTCCTCCCTCATCTTGACGTCGACATTTCCTGCCCGGCGGACCGTGCGCGGGAAGTCGAGGAGGCCTTTCTGATATTCAGGAAGCCGGCTGGTCCAGATGCCGCTGGGCTCTGTAGCTAATCCTACGAGGCTGCGTCTGGAAGCTTCTGTCTATGCAACCTGCCGCCCCAGCGATGGGAGGGCGGGGGAACCCTCCGGGACACTCGACGGCCCCCCTGGCTGTATGCATATAGAGCCCATTGGGAGGAAGTGCCCCTTTTGTACATATCGATACCTTCACCGGTCACAACTGGCAACGTAACACAAAGACTACTGACCCGAATCTCCGTTTTCTATTGTTTTTGGGCTGATATGAAGTTCCCCCTCCCGATTCCTCTTCTCCTCCTATACCCACGAAATAAATACTAGCTTGGCTGGTCTTTTTTTGTATAGTAGATAGACATTTTAAGTCTATTTGGGCAACAAAGCAACAAAGAAAAATGGGGAAAAAAAAATTTGTAATGTGAAAAGTTAGGTGGTATAATTTTTTACGGCTTTGGTTTTACGTCGTTATTTTTGGAACCATGTTGGTAAATCTTTCGGTTTCTTAGTTAAAATTAAAAAAAAAAAAAAGAGGGTAATCAAGGACGACAGCCAAGTGAAGAGAATGGGTTGCACATAGACTAAGAATTAAACATTAATTTGTGATTTTCTTTGTTTCTAATCTTGATGTAAATTTACACTATTTATAAATACATATTTATTGCTTGGAAATATTTGTGGATGGAATGCTGTTATTTTTCCCAGAGTACCTGCCATTAAATTTTAAGGAGTTCTGTCATTTTACGCACCAACTCCTATTTACCTTTTCTATATATAAATGAAACTGCTTAGCAACCTTGTACAGAAACATCATTAAAATTGTTTTATTGTTTGCTGTACGACCTGACTTATTCGCGCAGGATTGGTCGGTGTTGCTGTATGAGCGGACTTATTCGTGCCGGATTGGTCGGTGTTGCTGTACGAGCTGACTTATTCCCGCCCGATTGGTTGGTGTTGCTGTATGAGCTGACTTATTCGTGCCGGATTGGTCGGTGTTGCTGTACGAGCTGACTTATTCGCGCCCGATTGGTTGGTGTTGCTGTACGAGCTGACTTATTCGCGCCCGATTGGTCGGTGGGCTACGCACGATCCTGTGCTGGTTCATCGCCACAGGGGGTGTGTATCTGTCTGTAATCACCCTGGCAGATGCTGTCCAACTGTGTTTTTGTTCCTGTTTTATTGCCATTTGTGTGTTACACACAGTACCCCCCCCCATTCAAACCTGGCCCTTAATCCCAAATCCAGGCCGTGTTTTCACTTCTTCCAGGTAGCGAGTCAGCAGGGCTCGGCCCTTGGGGACCGTGAACTGAACAGCCCACCCGTAAGGAGCCCATTTGGCCAGGACTGCAGGCTTGATTACTGCCTCTGTCGTTTTTCTCTTTACTCCTGTTGACATGCAGTTAGGTTGGTTGTTGTCGCTGAATGACCAGTAGCATATAACTCTGTATGTTTATATTTTTATGTTTATATTACATTGTGGGGGCAAATGTCCCGCACAATGTGATAACCTGCTATTTTGATGTTGTGAAAGGTCCCCCTTTTTCAGTTCCCCACAAAGATCTGTCACTGTCACTTTAGTTTGGTTACTTTTGGTTATGGTCATATTGGGATTAGAGTTTTCCCCATAGAAATTAATGGAGAGTCCCCACAAAGATATTACAAATCTGTGTGTGCTCTCCTCCAACCCTGACCAGGTGAAGTGTTTGTAAAATAGTTGGATTTGTACATCCTAGGATGTTATGAAATGGTTACCCCCGCTGTGTGTGTTTGATGCTGATATGCAGCAGGTTTTCCTCCAGCTGTTGATTACGCCTATAGGCTTGATCACAGCGCCATCTGTTGCTGATGCTGTGCCAGTGCGGTGGCGGTGTTTGAGTCTGGCTGCCGGTGGCGCTCTTTTGGTAGCGGCATTTAATATCCTGTTTGCTGGATGCCGCATGATGGTCCTGGCAGGTGGTGACGTTGGTGGCCCTGCCCTTCTCTCCCTGCTGAGCCTGGCCTCTGGACGGGATGCAAGCGAGTCAGTCGCCGGCCCTTTAAATCTGGGACTGCTTTGTGGCTCTGGGTGTTGCCTGTTTGCCCTGTGCTCTGCGTGGGGCTCATTCGGGTTTTTTCACGCTTTGCTTAAATCGGTTTGTCGTTCTTTGGGGAATAAGACATTCTGATATATCCACAGAGCATCAGCCGCAGTGTAGTTCAGTAAGCTCTGTTGGTCTTCCGAAGCGACAGGCACACGACAAAAAGCTCCATATTGCTGTTGGTCTTTAGGATTTAAAGTACTAATCGTTCAAAATGACACTGAAATATCTCAGTAAATGTCTGGATACTTGCCGTACTCAGGACTGTCTCCCAAACGATTCCTAGTGTTCAGTCCCTCTTTAAATGACCGCTAAAAGGATTCATTAGCATAGCATTATAAGTGAGGAGGTGTCCCACCACGGTGATCTTACCGGCAGCGTCTGGTTTGAAATTCTTTGGTCAGTTGAACTTTAACCTGGGAGATTCCAAGGCAACTATGACCGTTACAGTGCCCTGTTGACTTACGGCTTACTTTGATTAACCTGGGATCAGTTAAAGTATTGTTGGAAAAGCATACAGATTTCTCTAAGTGTAGGCGCGCTGCCTGTTGGGCGCGGGGATGAAACCCCGTTTAAGCGCCGAGTGTTTGCAGGTGCAGGAGCC
>JAODJW010000079.1:1641035-1651419 GCA_026777045.1 Hyperopisus bebe
ATCCTTAATACCTTCGCATCCATCGCCGTTTCTTCGGTGGCTGTAGATGCTCCTAGGTGCCGCTGAATGCTCCTAAAGGAGACCCTAAACCCTTTTGTTAGGTTATCATTTCACTGTATTTGTCACACATTAAATGCTTAGCTTATGGGTCTGGCCAGCAGGTGGCGTGGTGGTTAAGGGTCCAGGGTACTGCTGTTTCCATCCCCAGGTTATTCAGGCCTGTTGATCGAAGTATACAACCAGCATTCAACCTGTAAACCGCCAAATATCGAGCTACTTTGTGTAAAAGCTTAGATTGAACAAATATATTGATTTTAGCATCTAATCTGCACAAAAAGATTATTACAACCGCCTGTTTAAGTTTGTATAATTCACTGTAAATGGTAATTCCTTTTTGTCTTGAGTGCAGACGACCTTCGGAAAATGTATGGGTACCTTTGAAATGAACAATTTGCGCCATAATATCCAGAAATCACGGTAGCAGGATACCAGACCCGTATGGGGGAAGAATATCGGGCATATACTACATACCTCTGGAATTGCCCTCAGTTATTTCTTAAGGACCAGGCGCATCATTGGAAATTGGGGGATGGGGGGGGGGTCTGACTTTAATGAAAATGAATGAGAATTAATTAAATTAGTTTCCATTTTTGAGGCCGGGGACTAAATCTCAAGTATCTATCGCGCATAGTAGCGATTAGTTATTAAATAGACGCGAAATGACAGAAGTGTCTTGTCCGTCGTCGGGCTCCGCTGTACAGGCGATTAGGAGGCTGTGTCGCCAGAGCGTCTCTGCGCCGAAGATGCACGCTGTAAACGCCTCTGGCCGCCAGGTGTCGCCCTCCGCTCGCCATCGGCGCTCATGCTCTCTGCGACTCTCCGCGCGCTCTTTTGCAAATCGGGGACACGGTTCGAGGCTCGCAGCGTTTCTTTCCAGATCCGTTTAGTCACACGTCTGATTCAGTATGTGTTTACTATTTTTTCCACTGTTTTAATAATAAAAAAAAAATCGATTAGCTTTTCCTTACTTCCTTGTGTCGTGTAAATGAAAAGCTGCACTGTTTTAAAAGGGAAGCAGGTACTCTACGGAATGTTTGTGTTCATTAGTATGGAAGTGGTAATCCGTGAGTGACTTTAACAAAATTCATACACAGAACCGCGACGGTTTCCATTAGTGTTGCTTGTTTTTTTTATTTCTCTTACTGCATTAAATGATTTTTGTTTTAAGTAACAAACGCGAGAACTGGTGATAATGTCTAGGGATGGAAAAATATCGCGTATACGATGTAGGCTATTACGCTTTCCACTGACAGCACTGTATGTAAGGGCGTAGGAGAGATTTTGATATCGAGGGGACACCGCTTCATAATTTAAACGGAAAGGGCTATTTATTAGGGCGGGACGAATGAAGCCAAACTCAGTATTGGAGGGTACACAGCCCCCGGGTCCGACCCCCCTGACATTGGCTAAGTGCGAAATAAAAACGTTACTTTTGTAGTTCCTGACGACGTTGTGTCAGCAATGAACACGGTACCCAGTCCGACTTCGGGGTTTCAGTCTCCAACTTCAAAGTCTTCTGGCTTTATATAGGGATTATAAATACATGTTCGGCGTGAGTCAACCCGTGTTAATCATCGCCGACGCGGTCTCGTCCCATCAGGGAGGAGCACTTACTGACTGAGTGACTAAACTGTGGCAGTTGTTGCAGGGAGATGATGTTGGTATCGGAAGGAAACGGGGTGTCTGTGTGTGTAAAGCCAACAGGAACATGGAGGTAGTGACTGCAGAATTTGCCGGGCTGCTGTCCTGTGTCACTACCGAACAAGGCGGCCAGTGTGCGCATTGTAACATGGAATTGGATAAGCGACTTGGTGAAAAATGTTGGGCACTTGTGTAGCTATATACATATTTGGGGCGATATTCGTGAAAGCACCGATACTGGCCAAGTTGGGTTTGTAGCTTACTGTTTAATCGATTGCCATTTAATTATCGTGTTTTTTTTCGTTGGAATTTGTGCACTTCGCCTCCGATCAGGCGCTTCAGGTTGACGCGTGGGCAGATATTTCACATTTACATGAAGTTCCGCCTCTAGGCCAATTATGACGTAGATATGGTTCATGTCTGCTCGTTAGTAATGCCGTCTACATACAGCTAGATGCAGATTAACGAATATGAGAAACATTGAATGTTTGGATTGTATAACTAGCCTAAAGACTAAGGACTCACACAGTAAGCACAGTAAAACTTATAATGATCTATAGAGACAGACGAAGGGGTTTTATATATAATAATAATATATATAATTTTATAATATGTAATTTTTTATATTATATATATATTATATAGAAATATTATAAATATAATAAATATATAGACCTATAAGTTTAAGAAAGTTCTTTGTTTCTGCCCATTTTGAGCGAACCCACAATTGCTGATGCTCCAGATACTCAGCTAGACCAAAGGCCAGTTTTATTGCTTCTTTAATCAGCACAACAGTTTTCATCTGTGCTAACATAATTGCAAAAGGGTTTTCTAATGATCAATTAACCTTTTTAAAATGATAAACTTGCATTAGCAAACAAAATTCCACTGGAACACAGGACTAATTGTTCCTGACAATGGGACTCTGTACACCTATGTAGATATTCCATTAAAAACATAAAAAATAGCGCATTCTGGAGGTGAGGTACGAATTGCAACCCCCCGCCCCGCCCCCCCCGTGTTTGTCAACAACTGCGCGCCTTTGTGGAGACCGCGGCGTGTTACTGTGTTACCGCAGCCTGCGCGCAGTATGACCCTAAGCTGTCACCCACTGGAGGAGTCACTGACTCTTTTTGGAGTCATTCGAGTGTGAGTCATGAGCGTAAAATGTGCGGGGTGCAATAACAAATCACGAGATTTATGAATGGTCTTAGGCACCATTTCAAAACGCTGTGGGTATTTCCTTATTTTTCAGGGTCCTGCAAATATATTCGATCAGTGAACTAAAAACTTTGTATGGTAACACGAATACGTTGTGCAAATCTAAACATTTAACTGGTTTCTTTATCCTGGCTCAACCAATCTGCGTTCTATAAATATCTCCAGACTAACGTGTTAATTTAAAAACTTATTTCTGGTGCACACCATGTAGTTGTTTAGAACATTATTACTATTATTACTGGTGGAGAGCAGTGTTGAAAAACTCTCGGTAAACCCTGAAATCAGGATTTATGTAGGGTATGAATTGGCTGATGCCAACCTCCCAATAGCTAGTTGCATCTCTGCACTTTACACCTTAGGGATTGTGCGAAGATCCGCTTCTTACAAGAAAGCGAGGTAAAGTAGAGAGTACACTTTATCCTTTATTGAAACGGTACAAAGACAAATATCTACCGGAACTGAATCAAAGGACAATCGGCAATAGAAAATGGATGGATGTGTGAAAATTGTATACAATTATTGAGGTAAGCCACGGGGAGGCGGTGTGGACTCTTCAGTAGACCGTTAATGGAGCCCGCTAACAACAAACGCTTTAAACCACGCCAAAACTCTCGTTTTGACCTTTTAGTTTTAACAACGCCAAGCGCTTCGACATATATAGCACGTTGTTAGTAATTTTATCTGGATTTGTGTAAATACGTAAATGCCATCCGGGATCCCACGTATTCATAATCTTGACAGGAATTTCGGACTTATCGAATTAAATATATCCTGCTATAGAATGCTTCAGCGTGACGGGTAATGCTAAGAGTAATGCGCATCCCGTTTATTTAAATAACTCTGTGGTTTGTCTAAAGCCAACATTCTTGCAGTATGAATAGCAAAGTGAATCATGTGAAAGTAGGTGAAAGGTCAATTTAATAATAAAATTACCCTACGGCACCCAAGTAAATACATTAAAGCAATTTAATAGACTGTATTGTAGAAATCATAACTGGCAATGTATCGGAAGTAATATGAGGAAGGGTATGATTACCTCAACCGAAATGCCGAATGTGAGTGGTATGTGCTTGTAAAAGCGCAGCATAAATTAAGCTTCGTGGAAAATGGTAGAGGTGTAACCAGCGGATGTGATTTGAATATCCGTCAGTATTTGGATATAACAATGAGGTAAATACAAGAACTAATTCTGGGTTTAACAGTCTGGCAGCTGAACCGAAACCTTCAAAATATCGTTAAGTTACTGTATTTTAGTCCGTTTCGCGTGGATTAATTGTGTTGAGTATGGGGTTTTTGTGACTGCAGCTAAGATGGGGGTGCATATATGTGTTTTATGCATATGCATTTGTGTGCCTTTAAACTTGCAGACCTAAATCTTAATAACGAACGCGTTTTCCCGCAGCCGGAATATTGAGAGATTCGACTGGTGTCGTACATGCACGTGGTGCGGGGCTCGGCCGCCGCAGCGGGTACTGAGCGCGAGGTGCTCCGTGCATCTGCGCCGATGGCCACGCCGCCGTCTTCTGTGACTGATGTCTAGCGAACGAAACCGGTTCCATTGGCATCCCGATCAGCTCGCGGTCGTGGGTCGTCGCCATTTCAGACGGCAGAGAGCTGTGTTTCATCAGTATGCAGTGATTTTACTTTTTCACAAGCTAATGGCCTGTGCGTGGGCGGCCAGGCGCGGCTCGCATGTCGTTACAGCCCCCTCATTTTTGTGTGGCAGCCTATGCGTCATTACCTCGCTTTTAAGGTGTTGAGTGGGCGCTCGTCCTTAATGACACCTGTGTGGCACAGCCACAGGTATAAAGAAATTGCTAGAAAGCAGCTTGGTGGTCTTGTGGTACGAGAGAGAAGACTGGGGAGGACTTGTCTGTGTTGTCAGCTTAATCTCCAGGCTAACCTGGTCCACATAACGAAGATGAAGCAGTTTTTCCAGAATATGAGACAAAGCCCCAGTGTTGAACTTGTTCTTAATATTTAAAAGCTTTTTGTTTTTATTATTAAGTCAATTAAGAAATTATACTGGGGCAGAGCCCTAGATGCACACAGCCTCTAGTGAGTTCTGAGATCTCTTGTGCAGGCACAGACCGTGGCAATGATGAAAAGTAGCCTTTAGGGGGCGCTGTGTGTTTTGGCTCAGTTGCGTTTTGCCTTTTGCAGGAGAGCGGCCCCTAGGGGTGGCGGTCTGGGGCACGGGGGCTGCAGCACACTCCGCACGTCTGGCCCCAGGCTGCGGCTTGTGATTTGGTGAATCTGGTCGGCATGGCGACAGAGCACCTGCTACAGAAAGTCGTTTTAATGAATGAATTTGCTATTGTTATTATTTTCATGGGGGTAGGTGCCGGCCTGGTCTGTGGATTGTACTGTTCTCAGTGAAAAGTTTTCATCTGATTGCAGCAGACCGGTATTGCCGTTACTATGACGACCTCCCGTCGGTGTCCATAGAGGGATTTGCTGCAGTTCCCGCCAAGGCAACAGTAAGTAAACAGTGATGCAGCGGGAACCCTGTCTCCGTGGAGACGTCACCTGATGAAAGCGATTGGGCCTCGCGGGACCTTCTGGGTAGCGGCCGAGAAAACGGCCTCAGCAGTCCGGAGAGAAGGTGCCCTGACCTGGCTCGCCGAATTAGCCCCCCCCTGGGGCCTCAGGAAGGGCTATGCCGCTGCTGCTGTTCTCACGCCTGACCCAAATCCATCCCGTTGCCCGGCGCGTGGTAGACAGATGTAGGGGGACCTCCTGTGCGGGGGTCACAGAGGAGGGGGCCAGTGCTCTCAGGTTTCACGTGGTTAGTGCTGTGATGGATGGCCGACCTTGCCAGCCCATCTGCTCTCCTCGTCGGGCGGGGGCCGCAGACAGAGCGCCGAGCCCCCCCGCCTCCACCCACCCTGCCCCTTTAACTACGAGGGGGCGAAGCAGGAGATGAGTTTTGCGGAGGAAGCGTTGTCATATCCAGGAGGAACTGTGATTCAGCGCTATCGCATTTTTGGACGCTGAATCAGCTGTGATGGAGGAAGTGGAGGCCCTCGACAGTTTAACATCCAAATTGCAGAAATCTGCTTGCAGTTGCACAAAGCGGGGTGTGGGCTGCACTCCGGCGGGCCGCCGGTATCAAGGAAGCCACGCCTTCTGTGACCCACGAGCGGTGAGGTCGATCGGACCAAGCTCCTCAGGAAGGCATGAGTCGCAGCTCAATGCCTGTGAGAAGCCCCCTGCACCCCCCCCCCCCCACGCCTTTCCTGATGGATGTCGGGGTTCTTTAACCCCCGCCGTGCCCCGGGCCAGCGGGCGGATGGATCCGGCCACACCGGCTGCATCCTCACCACGCTGCCGCATGCCTTGCGCACACGTGTTTCGCATTACGGGCAAAGTGACGCCTCCCGACGCGCCTTCTGCCCGTTCCACCTCGTTCCTCCGTCTTTGAGTCATTCCCAGTCTGCTTCTTCTCCTTTTCCAAAGAGAAACACCAGTCATCCTCCGAGGGGTCGAGAATTCCGCCACTTGTCGTGTTTGTGCAGTCGGTGGAAATAAGTAATGAAATATGCTCTCTATTGCCACCTAAATGAGCATTTTTGTCAGCGCTGATCTATGATGCCCTTGTGTGGTCTGTAGGCCCTGAAGTGTTCCGCTTCTCAATTTCTCATCACTGTGGGCCGGGTGCGGTCGAGGCAAGCTAAGGTGACCATCCTGTCCGTCAGTGACAACGCCAGCACTGATGGCTAACGTGCCCGTGTCCTCTATCGCTCCCTGTTGGATAGACTCTAGCCCCGACCTGTAGGGGGTGCTCTCAGTGGCAACCTCACAAGGAGCCTCGGGTCTTCAGTGGAACCCACCCATAAAAGCTGCATCATGGTGGAAAAAGTGGTCAGCTGTTTGGCCAGTGCGGCCGTTTGCCAGCTGATTGGCCAGTGCGGCCGTTTGCCAGCTGATTGGCCAGTTCGGGCGTTTGAGGTGGGTAAGTGCATTAGTCACCCTGGTGCTTCCTGATGTATAAACAGGTCCTTTGCTGAATGGAGTTGTACCTTATGAATGACAATCACTGTACCCTCAGTGCTGGTCATGTGCTGCTTATTTCCATTACGCAGCAGCCGCCGTCTGCCTTGTCCCTGTTGCACAACCACTTCCTCTCTGCTCTGACCAGGGGCCCTGTGGCTTGTTCATGTGACTACCCCACCCAGCCCCGCCTTGGTAATTCCATGCTGGCTTGTTCCGCCCCATCAGTCTGGCAGCCCGAGGCCCCTGGCACGCCGATGTCGCTGGATGGTGCCGTGTGACCCGTATCCAAACGGGTTTATTCCTGGCCAATCGCAAAAGAGCGAAGACCTGACTTCTCTGATGTCAGCGGTGACTGAATGCATCATCACCGATTGCCGAGTTAATCCACAGATATTTAGAATCATAGATTAAAAAAACACTCCAGATATTATTGACTGGTGTCATCTGTGCCTACTGGCAACATTTCAAATCTGCTGCAAATGAACCGGATCCTAGACTGCTGTCTCTGAGCATGCATACCTCAGGTCGTGACGGACAAAGGAGCACAGAGGAAGCAGGAAGTGATGGACATCCGCCGAAGCTGTTACATCCAGAGGTCAAGCCTTCCCTGGCTGTCGGGGTCGGGGGTACGGGGATTCCAGCTCACTGCTGCAAGTACCCACAATGCACAGGGATTTGCAGCCTTATCATTTGGTTTAAAACCCCCCTTTCCTGAGTATTTTCTGTATTTGTGTTTTGCCGTCATGTATAACATTTCTGGCTGATCTGTAGGTCTGTACAAATGCACTGTTCTGAAAATTGTAAATTGTTTAAAACCATTTGTTATTGAGAGTGTTTGCAGACAACCAATAATTTAACTGAGAAATGCTGTATGTGTGGGAGAGTGTGTGCACTTTAATCATGGTGTGGTTCCTTGTCTCAGCCCTATGTCTGTGTACGTGTAAAATGTGGGTGGGGGTGTGGTGGGAGGGACGGTTCTCTGGGCTCTGAGCTGCAGCACTGTAACAGAACCAGAGCACTGGGTTCGTAAACACTGTTCTAGGGATCTGACCTCACACACCTCCCCCGTGGGTCTTTGGTACCCAGTCAGTCATGTCACTCTCGTATGACTCACCTGGGGGGGCGGGTGCCCTGAGATGGGTCAGACTCTGCCAGCCAGGCCCCCCACGCCCATGCAGGGCTCTCTCCTGTGCCTGTTGTTCATCCCCATGGTTTAGGGCTCTCCGCAAGACCCTCTCCCCCTGATGGTCTGGTGCTTGAAAGCGGCCCATTCATTCGTTGTCTGTGATGTTGCAGGGGGGCTGCTTTTTAAATGGGGTTTAGAATGGGGTTAGTGCAGCACTGAGCCCCCTAGTCTTCTGTGTTCCTGTCTGGGCTCCGTCATGGTGCAGTGACATCCTCGCTTCATTTACTTGTTTAGAATAGAACTCTGCATTTGGGATTCCTGAGGAAGGTATTACCTGTGACTAGTCACAATTCTGTTTAATGTCGGAACAAGTCCATGGAATGTGGGTATGGGACAGAAAATGCCCTTGGTACCAGTCTGTAAAGGTGATTGGCCATTCCCAGGTGTCACTGCAACTTAAGCTTTGCCTGTTATATACCTATTATTTATATGTGAATAACTTAAAGGGCAGTGTGTTGTGTGACCTTTGACCATCACCGACTTCACTTGTACAGCCAATCAAACTCCTGGATATTGGAGGGTGGTGTTCCTCAGCAGCCACCGCAGAGTGACTGCATCGATGCCACGCACTGACCCATGCTGCCACCCCGCCCCGTGTGGACCACCCAAAGCTGTGTCCCACTGCATTCCTGCCTTGCTGGCATTTCCGTTTGACGGGGTGGGGGGGGGGGAGTACAGGCCAAAGGGAAATAGAGTTGCTAGAAATGTTTATGGGTAGGCTCTACTGATAATCTATAGGCTGGTTATCGTCAAAATGTAGCTGGTATATTTTTAAACATTCACTACATTAAACATCATAAGATGTTCTACATCATCAAAGCTCCACGTTGTTATAAGTATGACACCATCATTTAACAGATGATATCTGGCTTCGCCTGTCGGACATCGGCTGACGAGAGCCTTGGGAAGGACACTGCTTGTGGCAGAAGCATGATGTAAGAATGCGCTCTGGAATTCCTGTCACGTGATGTGGTTTCGTCACCACCCGGGAGGCGCTGCACTCCGCTGGGATCTGTTAAGGGCGGCTGTAGCAGGAGGGGCAGCACGACTGTCACTGTCACTTCTCTCCAGTTGCTAGGCTTAGGACACACACTACTGTAGAAGCTAACAGGTTCAGGTAACCTTTGCTATCCCCTGCTGTAGAAATAAACTCAGCAGAGATACCAGCAAAGAGAAAAGTCACAATCAATCCACCTCTAGATAGAATTATCTCAGGAATAAGTGAGGAGGTTTGAGTTGGCAAGTCTGTTATATATGTGTTTGGTTTTGTACTGGAGGCCAGTCGGATGACAGCCTGTCCTCTTAACACGCAGGAGCTCAGCAATCCCACAGTGAGACAAAAAACAAAAACCAAACCAGTATGATTCTGTCATATTTTATTGTTTTGACTGCGTTTGCATACAGACACTGATGGGGGGGGGTAGCTGGTCTTACCTCAAACGCTCACGGTGGAGGCCCTGGACGAGTCGCTCTCCCGACCAGCCAGAAACCCAGCAGACAATGTAGCTGTAGCTTTATACACAGAAATCTACATCGTGTGCCGGGTTCGAGCCGCGTCCGTGTCTAACTTTCAGGGTGACCATGGCAACGGCAGCACAGCAGAACCCTGCCTACACGTCCCACTGCAGGCCGCTGCATTTCACCAGTAGGTGGCGCCCCCTTCTGTCTCAACATGCAAAACTTGTGTGAGGGCAATTCAGAAAGTCCTGACCATTCCCAGTTCCTCAC
Source organism: Hyperopisus bebe (assembly GCA_026777045.1). Taxonomy (NCBI): domain Eukaryota; kingdom Metazoa; phylum Chordata; class Actinopteri; order Osteoglossiformes; family Mormyridae; genus Hyperopisus; species Hyperopisus bebe. The sequence continues at coordinate 1,650,868 of JAODJW010000079.1, forward strand.
GTCCAGTAAACCAGCCTGAGCTTCCCAGTAGCCTGACAGGTTCTGCAGGTGCATCGTGTGACACAGTCACAGAGTCAAAACTGCACGTTAGCAAAACCATACGGCGGCTCTGGGAAAAGGAAGGGGGGGGGGCACCAATATCAGTCTGAGGTCTGTAGATGTACTGGGGGGGGGGGTTACGAAGAACTAGGAGGGTAGAAAGAAGGAAAAAATAAGCTTTTACAAGGGTGTCGCTAAGAGCCTGCTGGCTCAGGTCACAGGACGAAGCCCACACTGTCCACACTGCCCACACTGTCCACACTGCCCACACTGCCCACACTGCCCACACTGTCCACACTGCCCACACTGCCCACACTGTCCACACTGTCCACACTGCCCACACTGTCCACACTGCCCACACTGTCCACACTGTCCACACTGCCCACACTGTCCACATTGTCCACACTGCCCACACTGTCCACACTGCCCACACTGTCCACACTGTCCACACTGCCCACACTGCCCACACTGCCCACACTGTCCACACTGCCCACACTGCCCACACTGTCCACA
>JAODJW010000079.1:1664736-1676038 GCA_026777045.1 Hyperopisus bebe
CTCTCTCACACTTTAGATCCTTCTCTCTCCCTCCCTGTCTCTCTCTCGGTCTCCCTCTCTCTCACACTTTAGATCCTTCTCCCTCCCTCCCTGTCTCTCTCTCGGTCTCCCTCTCTCTCACACTTTAGATCCTTCTCTCTCCCTCCCTGTCTCTCTCTCGGTCTCCCTCTCTCTCACACTTTAGATCCTCCTCTCTCCTTCCCTGTCTCTCTCTCTCACACACTCATGCTGCTCCTCAGCCTCTCTCTTGCCCTCTCTCACATACATTCTCTCTCTAACACACCGACACCCACTGTCTTGCCACAGTAACGGAGGGCTGACTGTCGCCACTTTGCCTTCCTGAAATGTGACTCACCCTACCCTGACACACGCCCACACACACGCCCCCTCCTTCCGACTCGCAGTATTCCAGGTGTGGGTGTAAGCGCAGCACCATCATGACTAGGCTAGCAAAAACCACAGCTCCTTTTTGCCCCCCCTCCACGCCCCCTACCCACGTGTGAAGCCCACGCAGAACGGCTGCTCCGTTCGTGATGTCATGCGCGGTACGCCTGGCCTTTCCGTAGGCGGTGGGGGCCGCGTGGGTGTGACCGCATGTTTCCCGCTGCCCAGTTCTTGCTAAATCACAGTTCACTTAGTAGGACTGAAGTGTCACATGAAACCTCAGCGAGGAACCTTACTGAACCTGAGAGTAACATAGCGTGGCTCAATGGCAGATGATCGGCCTTAATAGCCAATCAGACCAGCTTCAGTGCTTTGTCTTAATCAGGCCCCTTATTGGTGGAATTCATATGAAATGACATCATATTTAGCACTAAACTAGGACAGTGGAGATGGTTTTGATGCTCCCCGGGACAAACTGGAGACCCTTTTCTGAATATCATGCCCCCCCATAGATCTGCCCCCCCCCCAGCCCTGGGCCTGGTCACACTGATTGCTCCTGTAAATGCAGGCGAAATGCTGGAAAGCACAAGGGATGGACAGAAAACTCACGTCAAGTCTGAAAATCACCTCCGTTTCAGAGCGATCCCCATCGGCATAAAGTGCCCAGCTCCTCCAGAAGAGCCGCTGTCTGACCAAAGATGAGTATGTCTAAGGAAAGACGAGTATGTCTGACCAAAGATGAGTATGTCCAGACCAAAGATGAGTATGTCTGACCAAAGACGAGTATGTCTGACCAAAGACGAGTATGTCCAGACCAAAGATGAGTATGTCCAGACCAAAGATGAGTATATCTGACCAAAGACGAGTATGTCTGACCAAAGATAAGTATGTCCAGACCGAAGATGAGTATGTCCAGACTAAAGACGAGTATGTCCGGACCAAAGATGAGTATGTCTGACCAAAGACGAGTATGTCCGGACCAAAGATGAGTATGTCTGACCAAAGATGAGTATGTCTGACCAAAGATGAGTATGTCCTCATACTGCTACAAGCCTCAGTCTGCGTCTACCTTCATTGATGAAACGAGGAATAGCATCCACTGTCTCAGGGCTTGTCATTCAAAAGGATGGGTTGTGGCACAAGCTTCAGGAAACACATACTCTCTCCAGCCGGCTGATTTGTCACCCTGGGAAGCATTTGGCACAGCTGCCCGCTGATTGGCAGAGCAGTGTGCCCATCACAGCAGGCCAGCCAGCCAATCACAGCTTGCTCTGGTGCCACGTACTTGAAGCATCTGTCCGGCCTGTCAGCCGAGGCCGCGGAAGCACTGCCAGATTTGTCCCTCCATGGTCTGGATCATCGGGTGACGCGGCAAGGTCGGGACTATACAGCTTCACAGGCTGAGTCACCCTGGACCTCAACCGAAAATCCACAATCAGACTTAGTCACTGAAACCACGAAAGGTCGGTGCCCTGGCATATTGGAACCTGCCCATCGCCTCCTCAATAGTCACCGCAGGCCGCAGGAAGAACTAGGCTGACCCGAGATTATGGATTCACAAATTACCCATAATGCCTTTCACTGCACCATTAAGCCCACAATGCAAATGCAGAATCAGCACCTGAATACTGAGTTTTTTTTTTTTGGGGGGGGGGGTCAACCTTGCTCCTCTAATTTAGACGGAACACATCCCTGGTGACTTTCACAGAGAAAAAGAAAAAAAACATCTTGCTTTCCCAAAAAAGCCTCCCTCAAAGTTAGACATAATGTCTGAGGCAGATGCCCATGATATAAATAAGCCTCCTATCTGTCAACACTTAAAAATGAATTACCTTCCCAATCAAGGAAAGGAAACCCAACAAACACAGCCGTAAGTTGAACATCAGAACAAAATGACTATTTTTATTTATGTGAAGAAAGATTTTTTACCTGTTAACTGGAATGCTCCTAGTCTGTCTACATTTTGATTGTTGGTCTTCAGCCTGAATAAGATAATTAAGACGTATTTATTTTTTGAAACAAGCTGATCATGGAGCGTGAATTGAAGTGTGTAAGTAAGATGTGTTGGTTCGTGTTGGGACCCCCTGAGAACCAGCAGAGGCTCATGGTTAGCCAAGCAGCAGGGATTGTACCAGCGTCCATCGGGACACATCATAAAAACACACTGCTGGCACGTCCTCAGAGGCTATGGGCTGATGTCAGCAAACCACTTGGCCCAGTTCTCCTGTCCAAGTAGTGTCACTGCCCATAATCCCCCCCCCCCAAAGGGACTAGGACTATGGGGGTAATATAACATAGGAACCCACAACCCTGTGCTACAGAACTGGATGGATGGATGGATGGATGGATATAACATTAGGGGAACCAGGACCCCATGGAGATTCATTTAGTCGCTGGTCGCTATAACAGTTTAACGGTAAAGGTTTTTTTGTTCTGAGATGCGTGTCCTGTTTCGGGACGACCGCGCATTAATGTAAACTGACCACAATAACCAGCTTTGCTAAGAGCGAATGTTCATTTAACCACAGTCAAAGAAGAAAAACACAGCGAAGTTTTTAAAAGGTACGCCATCTTTGGTACCCTCATTCTGGTCACGCAAGTGGAGCGGCCATTCCTGGGCCACGAACCAGCAAGGTTTTGGTGAAGGATTCATACCTACGTTTCAGCCCAAATCGTCCTCCCATCACTTTACTATTACATCACTTTAGACCTGTTTTTTTTTCTCTTTGTTCGGCACAAATGTAAATGATTTCAGTGTTTAATGTGCCCAACTGGAGCGCTATGAGCATTACTGAATTATCAAACACTGAATATTCATGCCATGAACACCTGAAATGCAACTTTACCGTGTTACTCGGGGGAAATGAAGCTTCAGCGTTAATTTTTTTCGATAGCATTAGGACAGCAGATAACAAAGGCAGAAATATTAATGGAATATTAGTGAATGAATTTGAGTTCAACATTGAGTTCATCTGGTGCAATTAAAATGTCATCAAATACTCCACTCTGCTGTAATCAGCCCACGTCCACGTGTGCATATGATTCTAACTTTATGTTCCTGCATTTGCGTGCATACGTATGTCTGTGCATAGATGCACGCTCTATCTACTCTTCACGGGATAATTCAGGTGGAAAACGCACCAATTACCAATGCTAAATTGGGGTTCATAATGACAGATTGCCATGAATTCTAAAATACAAAGTGAAGTACTTTTGCTAATGGATTTCGTCCCCTGAATCATTAGTATTCGTAACACGGCTTGCTCCGGCATCTCTGTATCAACACTGGCGTCGCAAGGAGCTTTAGGCTCAAAAGAAACGCTTTGCCCATTCTCTCCAGCAGTCGAAAAGTACAGAGGTAAAACACTGGTAGAATACCGACAATCCCAAAATACGAAGAAAAAAGAAAGAGTCCTACTTCATCGTAAGGAACATCCCGGGACAGTCGTTAAATGTAATGTCAAAGGTTTCGTTTTGCAAGCCGCGTTTTCTCCGTAACAGCCCCTGAACAATCTTAAAGGTACATTAATAGTTTTTTTTTCTCAGTTATAGGAGAGGACGACATGCATGAAGTGTCTTAGCGGTGGAAAAGCGAGAAAACACTTTGCCACCCTGAAACGCCACAAGCGGCCATTGTTCTGGTCCGTCGAGCGCACCATCGGGACCCCGGCTCCCAGCCACGACGCGGCCGGATGCGCCACGGACGGCGGTCCACGGGCGATACTCCCAGCCGCTGTCACGATTCATTTACCTCTGCAGTAAGACACCCCGCTGCCGCTCTGCCTTATGAAAAATGTAAGTAAATAAACAAATACATACATGTTACTGTTATCAATATTAATAATCATAGGCGTAATACTAATTATTATATTATCTAATTCTACTACGATGGTCCTGGCATAAAAAGATCGCTGCGGTGGTTAAATAATGAGACGGGGAAAACGTAAATACTTCCTAAGTGAACCAAAAGCGCTTGATCCTTAAATCATTTAAAATGTTGCTAGTTATGCTAGTTAACAGAGCCATTGAGGAATGTCTACCACATATCGTGTCATCTCGACATTAGTGTGTAACTAATGTTTTAAAATTGTGTTGTTGGTTTAGAAATGCACTTAACATTCCGAAGTTGGTTATTAACGCTTAAACGTGTGGCTCGCAAGCGCCCCCTTACGGAACATTATGAATAATTCCGCTCACTTTAAGAATAGACGGGTTAAGAAATGCTGAAGCAAGGTACAGCTACAAGTAATGACATTCACTCTCCAGGTTAAAACAATAACATAATAAAGGCACCAAGGAGAAAACAAGGATTACTCAAAAGGTTTGCTTCTCAAGTTGCAAATTGTAGTGTAAGGGTAGACAAAATTTAAGCAGGATGCATGAAGAAATAATATATTTATTATACAAAGATAATACGATCTCAGCGTTTTTGGGATGGAATTTTATATAGGTAGTCAACACGTATTCTGCTACACGCATGGATGTCAAGTATCTAAATGTAATGGTAATGATGTCACACAATTAAATTAGGTGTAATATAGCTTGTGAAAGATGATGCAAAATAATTATGCATCTCTAACTGAACGAGGCTTTACGTTTTATGGTTTAAAAAACTTAATTTCTGACCATTTGCAATCAAAACGCAACAAGGCAAGTTACTGGGTGCAACACCGACGGCGGCTATAATACCATCAGCAGGCTGATTCCGCCGCAGTGTATCATGCAAGCAAGTATATCAACAGCTGTCAATTCAAACTAAAATAAAGTAAAGAAAGGAAACCGGGCCCCACTTTTCCACCCTCCTCTCCTTTCTTCCTCAAGCTAACCATTTTATTCTTTTTCTCCACTCACTCACTTCGTTCAGTCATGGGGTCTCCCCGGGGTAATCACATTCCAAAACACACACAAGAATTTCCTTCTCTCCAGCTCACATACCATCCCTCCTCCCCTAACCTAGAGTAAAGACGTACAGAACCCGGGGTTCAGCCTAGCAGACTGCCCGATTTTTAAAGACTGCATTCAGTCCGCTTTCATTCTCTGCTCGTGCTGTTCACAAAAGGTGCAAACCAGGGAAGTACCGCATTCCGCCCGCTTCGAGAAATATTGTCAAAAATGTAAAACACGTAAAACCACACAGCATTAAATGTAGGTCCGACCACCGAGAGACCACACACCAAGTGGACGTAGTACTCTCACCACGCTTACAAATAACGAGAAAATCATTATATGGAACTGGACTTGAAGTGGCTTTCGTACCATAACGACCTAATAAAATGCTCCTGTGTGTTTTTCCCCAGAAAACAGTAAAATATTCAGAAACACACACATGCGCGCGCGCACACACAACAGCATTGGACTACGTGTGCGCGGAGACCCATTAAAATGACCAGCACCTCTACCCAAAGAAATCCGCATTTACATCTCACAATTATGTCGTTATATTTCGAAAAAAAAAACAAAAAGAAAAAGAGGCAGAGGAATGCTAACGAAAAGAGACAAACGAGCAGCTAGTATGCGCTCCTCTCCGCTACCTTTTGTCTGCCCCTGCTGTAAAGTCGCACATTTCCCCGCCGCCTTCCAGAGCTGCAGTCGCTGGAGAGCCGCCGCAGACGCCAGACAATCTGCTGTAAGGTCTACAGCCTTCCCCCAGAAGGAAGAACAAAACAGAAAGAAAGAAGGACAGAAAGAACCCAAAAAATCCACCGCGAGGGGAAAATGGCTGTGCAGCAAATGAAAAGAGCTCCTCAATTGAATATTCACTTAATGATCTCATCATTCACTCATCTGCTTGTTATTTCCCGTTCCTCTTATCGGCTGCCTCGATGCGTCTCCGGTTGCCAGATCAGTAGGAAACGGCGACGGTTTTAATGTCGCCCGCGATCTCAGCCCATTCACAAACAGTACTGCTCAGCCCCTGAAATGACTTATGAGCCGCAGTCACCTCTGAATTCCCCTCGCTCGGGCGGGACCGTCCCTAGCGCGACCTACTACTTCGGGGACTGACATATGTATATTTCATGCTGGAATTTCAGACAGGAAAGTCCTCGTGCATGAAAACCCCGATACTATCTCAGGAGACAAGGGCAGAAAGCGTTGGTCCAATAAAGCACTAATTTCATAGAAGCGTCGATTAAATTTGGCTGAATAGGCAACCTTTTTCTCAGAAAGCGAGATTCACGCACACATGAATTCCCGTATATTTAATTGGAAAAGCATTTCCCCTTTACAATAAAAAAGCTTTGCTGTGCGGATGAAAGATGAAAACTATGTAACGACACATCTATATTTGCAAGTAGGCTACTGCAAAGCACAAATAATAATTTTGATTTCATGTGAAGTAAATGTAGGCTATATGTTTTATTTATTTTTTGCATTAATGAAAGTTTTAACCAAAAGCAATAACGTCTCTGGTTTTTAATTGAATGCCGATTACGAATGCAGTTTCTTATCAACACGTTCTTCAGGAAAAGCAAATCTGTATACCAGTGAAAATAATCAGCTTTCAGTTTTCGTTTCATCGATTTCCACGCAATGGTTTCAGATATCGACTGTAACAAACTAACAAAAAACGATACGTCTTAACAATGTATTAACTAACCGTCCACTTTTTTTTTCTCAAGGCAGTTGTCAGTAAAGTCCCTCAAAAGTTTTAGGCACATAAGACTTACTGATGACTTGACCTTATCATTGATTAAAACATGGTTTTAAAAACCAAGATGTTTATAAAACAGAGGAATAACTACCATTAAATTATTAGTGCCAGCTGATAGGAGACAAAATGTACATTTCTGATTTAAAAATGGTCATCAGCGAACCCCTGCATTGTATAGCCTAATATATTCCCTAAGAAAAATATTTAAATATGGCCTAGCTTACACAAAATGTCGAAAGAATGATCTATCAATATCAGGAAGGCATCAAGAAAGATAGATAAACAGCGTTACCAGCAGACAAAACGTACGAGTTCCTTGTCCCGAAGACGCTGCCGGCGATGTTGCAGCATGCCGTCTTGTGCAATGTAGTCCCTGGAGTTGTCAGCATGCAAATATTAAATGCCGTCCTTTGTTTATTTCTATTGTGCTGTCTCTGAGTACCGTTATTGGTCTTCTTAGTGGGGAAAAAAGACCTTTTATCGTTTGAGAACAAAGAGTCGGCTGGCAGCCCTTTGCTGTGACGTTATGTGTTTTTTTTACAGTACATAGCCTACTGGGGGTTTCACCAAGAATGTGACTGGCAGGAAATGATAACAGGAATCCAGAAGCCTCGCGCTTAGTGCACCTCACCTCCTCGCATCACCAAGGCCTCAGAAGCGCGTCCCGATCGCTTATGGGATGCAGGGGGGAAATTTAAGCCTGTGGGAGGTGCCTGCCGATTTACATAAATTTCCAAAACACCTCAGAGAAGTACAAGATGGACTTTCATTCTTTATTTTCCACTGTCTTTGTCTTTTTCAGAAAGCGCCTCATTTCTGCTTCGTGACTGTTCAAGTGAAAGTGACTTAAGTGCCGAAAACCCAAAATCAGATATTAAATGCGTCACCAATTAACAAACAACTAATCATCTTTTGCCTTTTATTTAAAATAAAAAAACTTATCAAAGAAGTGAGTAGCTGGTTGATATTTGAATACATGTTTAAAATGTTATGGCTACATTTGTATGTTTGCTGCTTCAAGTTCTGAAGTTATTCTATTCTTCATAATAGAATTAATTCTTTCAGGATGCATATTTTACAAGTGTGTAAAATTTTTAATGCATGACGTAAGACAAACAAACCTGTGCCGTACAAGCATGTGCAGTTCATAAAAATCAAACCTAATCTTTAAAACGCACCAGATTTTGAAACAATGAGCTTGAGAGTCAGACACAACATTTTGTTACAAATTCATCGTAATGTGATGGTATGGCAGCTATGTGTATCTGTAATTTGGTCGCACCATTTAAAGATCACCGCAGTGATCCTGACGACAAACCTGACGATGGTATTTAATAATAAATGGTATTAATTACTTTGATTTATTCACTCGTGATCGAAAACGATTGTTTAAAGTACAAATTTGACAGTTTAACATGAAGTTGGTCTTTATATCATCAAGTTTTTAAAAGTTATGTCTACTGGTCACTACTGTCATAAGGTATTTGCAACTGCCTCTTTTGGCAAAATAGCCATCTGGTTTTCTACAAGATAGCGGTCAAGACGTTTAACTGGTTCCAACTTGCCTCTCATTAATTTAGTTTTATCCGGTCGTTAATGATCCTTATGTTGGGTCTAATTGCAGTCGACAGCCAAATATCCTTGTTAATAACTTCACAGGCACATTTGGGCGTTTCGAGACAGACAGACAGACAGATAGATAGATAGATAGATAGATAGATAGGAATTGTTGCTGAATGTTAATTATTAAGTTACTCACTTAATTGTTTAGAAGCACCGTGGAACCTTGGAATTTTCAAATTTGTCCCGAGATATGATGCACTTGTGGTGAATATGAAACACAAAAATTATAATTTATAATTTTATTTATTCCTCTGCAAAATAGAATTAAGATTTGTCAATACCGTCAGATTAGCGCAGCAATGCGCAGCCCAGTCTTCAATAACAGGGATTTTGGCTGGATTATTGAGCTGTAACGGTTATTTTATTCTATTAATTTAGCAAATAGTACTCTGTCCATTTCAGAGCTCTTGGTGTTGAACATATTTAACCAGAATGTACTTTTCCATTCTTGTTTGCTACATTTAGAATTCCACACCATGCTAAACAAAATCCATAACATGCATTTGTTAAAAATGTAATCTGGAGTGGTTTTTGTGATATTGTTCGTTAATATTACTGAAATGCTATCCAGTTAAATGTAAACGAATCTACTTGTTTAGTCAGTTTCAATCATTTGGGGACGAGGGCTCGTTTGGGGAGGGGGGTGTTGGCCTCACCAATGTGGTGTAAACAAAGCGAGGTGAGCTAATGACAACAGGAAGGGGGGTACACCCAGGCTCCCCACACACGCGGTAATCACCTGGTGGCTCTGTAAGGGGGGGTACATCCAGGCTCCCCACACACGCGGTAATCACCTAGTGACTGTATGGCTTACTTCTCCTCACCTACACAATTCATGTGCTCAGAGGAGATAATGACGTCCTCTTTGAAGCCCAGAGGAGGACAACATCAAGGACATTTTGTGTTTGTTTTGGCCTAATTGTGACGCAGCCACAACTGAACCAGCATCAGTCAGGGGGATTAGTTCTTTTCGGGGGAGAAAGCACGTACAGATAAAATGACAGCTTGTACGAGATCGAGCCCAACCTGTCTCACCCCTGATGTCTCCGCCACCCTTCACCATTCTCTTTGCTGTGACTGCATCTCACAGCGGGTTAGATGATTTGAGAAGAAGATCTTCCTGATCATCCCAGCTGTCCATTTTACTGTGTAAGAAACATCCATCCATCCATCCATTTGTAGACATTTGGCTTTAGCATTTGCCAAGATTTCCTGCATGGTGTTCTTAAGTCTGACATCCAAAAGCTCAGTACACCTCAGCTGCTCTAAGATGACAATTTCAAAGCTATTCGCTGTATTTCCACGCTAATCTGCAGTCCCACCTTTCACAAAGTACATGCAGCACAGAACAATTTCTGACAGCTGCCCGTTTGTTGTGATTTGGGCAGATCCTGTAAAACAACAAATTCATTTTTTTTGTCAATTATTATATAAGTGCAAAGTCATTATTGTATAGTGTGAAATATCTGTGCAAACGTTTAAATCTATTCATAATTTGGATATGCAATCGTTTCATTTTAAAATAATGTATTGAACTCTGAAATATAGTATTTTGCCACAACTCTGTACCAAATACTGTACTCCGCCTTAGACTCTCGAAAGAGTAGAAACTGAGGTATCCTGAAATTTAAAATGCCAATTATCTCTGGGCTCCATCCATCGCTGCAACAGCCAGTGTGTCAGTGATGCAAAATTTCTCTGTCTGACCAACCAGCCTGATGCCGTAACAGAAACCAAGGCTGCTGCCACCATAAGGGAAAAGCCGAAGAAATGATGTACAGCTTTTCAGCATTTTTATTTTATTTTTTTTTCCTGTCCCCCACAAACTGTCACAGAGAATACATGGTTTACCCCCCCCCCACATAATGCTCATGTTCACCTGGATATCACACTCATAAATGTCACAACCCCACAGGGGTCTGCGAAAGTTAACCCCACCCTCCACCTCCACCCTTGTTGTCCCGCAGTAACTGGAAGGCTGACGGCTGAACCCCCCCACATTGAGGCACCCGCACGTCTGCTGGGTCTGACAGGGGAACTGGGCCCCCCCCTTCAGGTTTTTCCAGCCGACACTGGCATCACGAGCATCACCTCCGCCTCTCCCCTCATGAGCCCGCCCAGGAAAACCCCTATCGCCGACGGCAGCTGCTTCCCCCGGCAACCTGAAACACCAACCCTGCCTGCTGGGTTTACCCCACCATGCAAGGGGGCTCTTTCCACTTTCCCTCTGACCACCTCTCTTATGCCCTCCGAAAGCAGCCAGCAGACTGAGCTCCCTGCTCCGCCGTATCTTAGAGCCCAAACGAGCATAGGACAGTACTCGTGTCCCCTCTGAGTGCCACCGCGCCTGACCTCCTGTGGCATTTCTGCGGTCGCTGTTTTTCTCGCAGTTATACCCACACCTCAACCGATATGCAGCTGCAGGCAGAACAAAGGCAGCTGGGTCTCCCCCAGTACACCTACTCCCGGTACCGCCGTGAGTCTCCCCTGGCACATCTCTCCCAGCACCGCCGCGAGTCTCCCCTGGCACACCGCTCCCGGTACCGCCGTGAGTCTCCCCTGGCACATCTCTCCCAGCACCGCCGTGAGTCTCCCCTGGCACATCTCTCCCGGTACCGCCGTGAGTCTCCCCTGGCACATCGC
>JAODJW010000079.1:1685227-1696007 GCA_026777045.1 Hyperopisus bebe
GTGTGTGTGTGTGTGTGTGTGTGTGTGTGTGTGTGTGTGTCTCCCGGCATGCAGTTAAAGGCATACCCAGGCTCTGTGAGCCTGTGACCATTTCAGGGTCTGCAAACTGTGATGGTGGCCCCTGTCATTATCCCATAGCCCCGAACGGCTGGCTTTCGCCTCCCTGCGGGACCAGGTGCCGCTGCAGATCCTACGCTGGCGTCTCCTTGTCACCATGGTGACAGCCACACGTCGGTAGTGGTGACGTCCTGCCCGAAGTGACAAACACACTGTGTGCCTGTGAACTGGCTCCGTCTGAGGCTGCTCTGGGATCAGATCGGCTGGTCACCGTGTGCCCGGGTGTGATGCGGAGACAGTGGGATGCTGCCTCAGAATGTAGCTGCTTCTTTACAGCCTCAGTGTTAAATCGTAACAGTCTTGACGACTCCATCGCCTTCCTTTCGCCTTACTCTGATCCAACACAATGATGCAGAATAGAGTTTGGTATGGGGGGTGGGGCACAATGTAATTACTCAGATACAGAGGTCTATTTAATGGGGATGAATGAAGCCAAATTAAATATTGTCCCCCCTGTTACATGTGGCTCATGCACCCCTGTGTACACAGATACACAGACGACATTTGTGTTCAGGGAAGTCAGACTAAGAATTTACTGGAAAATATGAGTGAGCATCCCAAAGTAAGAAGAATCAGGTGCCTAGGGAGTGGCTTAATTAATATGCATATTGGGGGGGCCTAGTTGAGTACAATTCATTGTCTGTACCCCAAACTTTCTGCACCCTACATCGTCTCACCCTTACTCATATGTCTACACTTTTGTTTGCTTATTAATAGCACATTTTCTTATCCTATAGCACTATCTTCATATATATTCTGTTTATTGTTATGTGTGTTTTTTGTTTTAACAGTTTGTCTGATTTATATATACCTGATTTATATAGGTGGGAAGGTGGGGAAGGAGGGAAAGGCGGGGAAGATGGGGAAGATGGGGTAGGCGGGGAAGGTGTGGAAGGCGAGAAGGCGGGAAAGATGGGGAAGAAGGGAAAGTCGGGGAAGATGGGGAATATAGGGAAGGAGGGAAAGGCAGGGAAGATGGGGAAGGAGGGAAAGGCAGGGAAGATGGGGAAGGAGGGAAAGGCAGGGAAGGTGGGGAAGGAGGGAAAGGCAGGGAAGATGGGGAAGATGGGGAAGGAGGGAAAGGCAGGGAAGATAGGGAAGGCGGGGAAGGTGGGGAAGGCAGGGAAGGCGGGGAAGGTGGGGAAGGCGAGAAGGCAGGGAAGATGGGGAAGGAGGGAAAGGCGATGAAGGCGGGAAAGGCGGTGAGGTGGGGAAAAAATACACCAGTCAGTGCAAAATTCAACACCTGTGCCAGCGCCAGACCCAGCTGGGAATGCTAGGGATAATGATCTGGGAATTTGGGATGCCCCACCCCCCCCCAAAAGGCCCTGTTTGCATCTGCAGCCATGTGTGGCTGCGAGTTCCCCCCACCCAATGCAGTGGCAGGCTAAATTAAAGGGCCGCATTGCTGGAGCGTCTCCATGTTCCTGGTGGGAGCCGTTGTGGTTATGGCATTAAAAAACTGTGGGTTTGGTGGGGGCGGGGGGCTCGACAGTCAGGACTTCCTCTTTAGCAGAGACGCATAAGATGCGGCCACCACATGCGGCAAAAACCGAAGGTCTACAGCATGAAAGGGAGCCAGTGGAACTTTGTGATGGGGGCCAGAGTGACACCCCCGTCTAGCAGGAGGAAATGGAAAAACAGCAGCAGATGCGCAACTGGCCTGGCCTCTATCCCCCCCCCGTCTCACTGCCAGACAGCTGACGCTCCTCTACACGGGGGGTCTGACAACCGACGCACAGTGGGCACTGGTATTGTACCGCAGGTATGCACAACCCGACAGGTGACTGGGGGGCCCATCTACCGGTCCGTGTCTGGCACACAAACAATGACAAATAACAGACGCTAAAGAACAAAATCGAAATTAATGCTCATTCACACTGTAATGTTCAAATATTAGTCATTTTTAAGGGCATTTAAATCTAGTTCCATTAAGCAGCCTTGGACAGCTTCTGCTTGTGTATGTTCTCACTTTCTGGAGTAAAATAATGCCAGGAGCGGAGACTAAGAGTGGAGCCACAAAAATACACCGTGACAGTATTCCTGCAATAATGTCCCCCTGACTGCTCAATCTCCAGAGGATTATGAGGCCCCCCCCATGCCCTCCACTACCTCCACCAACACCTCCCCTCCCTCACCGCCTCCATGAAGATCATGAGGGGAGCAGCACCTGCTAACCACAGAGACAAGCTGTGATCTTACCTCCTCAGAGGCAAATGGAGCTTAGAGAGTCTCCCGGCCACCCAGGGCGGAACAGCGGGACCTAATGGAACTCACGTTCACAACAAGGTGAGTGCCATGATTCACCTGCCACGTCCACTAGCAATTACTGAAGGAGAAGGGCACCGACAATGCCATGTTGGGACTGGATTCGGTTAGCCATGGTTGCCAGGCAACAGGACTGGTTTTCCACTGGTTCTGAAGTTGGGTCATCATGTTTTTGGGGTTTGTTTTGTCAGGGTTTGAAGCAAACATCTCCTCCAGTGACATCTCCTTACCCGTCAGTCTGGAAATGAAAGGAATTTATCCTCAAAAAGTTCGATTCAAACAAGTCAACTTTGTTTTGTTATGGAAATTCGCAAAATTATTAGAGAAGCCAAATGATGCTCAGTTGTTCTCCCTGAGACTGCAAATTAAACCTGTATTTGCATATTCTCAAGCTCTTTTGTGTGACCACTCTATCAACCCTGGCTAAGTTCTTCCAATGTGACATCAATCCTTCAGAATGACACGTAGTTGGTTTTGTCAACCCCCTTGGATTCGTATGAAGCACTGCATGGATTTGCAAGATGTCGAAGCCGTGAAAATACCTAAAACACAAAAGCTAAAGTACGCAGGGACGTGGAAGGTGATTGGACATCAGCAGTGTTCGCTCTGCTAATCCTGTCGAATGCATATCCTGTCCATTGCTCATCTGACTCTTAGCTGACACTGACCAAATTTCATAGATGTTGTAAAAAAAAAAAGAAAAACTAACAGAGGTGAAAAAATTACCGTCAGAATCGTTGCTAGCTGTATATATGGTGTCAAGCTGACTGTATTTATAATGTCAAGACCTGATGACAGGATGTTGTTTGTTCAATTCACAGTTAGTCACATGGTTGCTCATGAGCATGGTAATTAAATAGCTCCGTTAATGTGTCTGTTGTTTTTATTTATATCACTCTTGTTATTGTTTTTTTTTTTTTAAATAATAATAATACTCCTATTAATAATAAAAGTGATGAATGAAAAAATAATATATAGTGACTGGAAACGAATGTCATTTTCCCGTGTCACTCCCGCCGGCGATCTCTGACAGGAGATACACGGCTTTTTGAGAGGAGTGTTGGAGTTGTGTCCTGAGTAAATGCACAGATTTCAGTTCACATCCGTTGGGAGTTCCCCAGCCGGCCATTTACGAGAAAAAACGAAATGTGGCTAAGCCGCGAGACACCCCACGTAACTCGTAACCCAGGCCGGCTGAGTGAAAAGCAGGTAAGGGTTTATAAGTTATAAGCAGTGCACACAGGCGCGGGCTCACCGCTCAGCCTCGACACTACTATCATTCTATCAGCACCAGTATAAACAAAAGAGATTTGTGACATTATGCTGTTTATGGCTGTTTGGGATCGATGTAACAGCAAATATCACTCGTCTCATTTTAATAAACCCTGCTATTGAACTGAGGATCTTATGCAAAATAATTTTTATTTTTCAGATGCATTTATTTTTGTAGTATATCTTGGGACTTTATTAAACATACAACAAAATGTTACCTGTATTTCATGTATTCATCATGTTTCAGCAATCTGTGTGCTGAACAACACGCGTATAGTTTGGCAGAAACGCACTCAAACGTAGAGATAAGCATCCCCCCCCCCCCCGACACCGCACAGAAAAATACACGCCCACGTTCAGCCCACGCGCACTCACACACGCCCACGCGCGCACGCACGCATGCACAGGCGCGCGCACACAGACCAAGCCGCACTCCGGGCCGCGCAGGTCCCTCAGCCGCGATGTCGCTGCCAGCGCTGCCCCCAGCTCATTATGTAACCAGCCGCAAGTGGTAGTCAGAGTCCTTCAGCTCCATCTCGCCGGAGTCACGACTCGGCTGTGTGGGTTTAATGTCACCGCGGCCTCGCCAGTTTCAGCGTCCGCACCCGCTAGCCGCTTAGCCCCCTTTTAGTTCACCCAGACCGGGTGTCGGGTCTCCGAGGTACGGCGGACAAGGGAGCCCGGGTCTGTTAAAATGCAGATGGGGGGGATGATTCAACCGAACCGTATGTCGGCCCCCGCGTCGCCTCGCAATGTGTGGGTTTTCAAAAGGGCATGAGCCTGGTTTTCTAATGAACCCTTTAGGTGACATTAGAGAGA
Source organism: Hyperopisus bebe (assembly GCA_026777045.1). Lineage (NCBI taxonomy): Eukaryota > Metazoa > Chordata > Actinopteri > Osteoglossiformes > Mormyridae > Hyperopisus > Hyperopisus bebe. The sequence continues at coordinate 1,689,704 of JAODJW010000079.1, forward strand.
GAGAGAGAGACAGCGACGCCGGAGCGGAGCACATCAGATACGGGAGGTCAAACATGCGTGTCTGTAAGTCTGTCAGCTGGTATCAGAAGAAGCGAAAACCTGAACTAGACTTCAGAAACCTCTCTTACTGTGTGTGTGTATTTGTTTGTGCATGTGTGTGTATGTATGTATGTATGTGTGTGTCTCTGTCTGTGTGCATGTGTGTGGGCATGCATTTGCGTGTGTGCGCGTGTGTCTGTGTACGTGTGTGTGGGCATGCGTGTGTGTGTCTGTGTGTATGTGCGCGCGTGTGTGTGTGTGTGGGCAGGCATTTGTGAGTGTGTGCGCATGTGTCTGTGTGTGGGCGTGTGTGTGTGTGTCAGCACAGTGCTGTCATGCTAATGTAGTAAATGTATTAAAACCCCCCTTATGTGCTGCTGCTTAGTTAAATAATTCAGGTTAATTACTGTAAGAGATGCCCGTGCTGCGTTCCCCCCCCCCCCCCGGCCATGCACACACAAACACACTTCGTGTCACTCTGCAGTGCACAGGGAGGGCTTTAGGTGTCACATGGAGCCCCCGTAAAGCAGATCGAGCGCCACTCAACACATTAGGCACTGTGGGTGGTCGCCTAGAGCACCGCCTTCTGAGGGGGAGTCAACTTAGGAAGCCAGCAGCCAGAGAGCCCCCCCCCCCCCCCCCCCCACATACACAAGATTCTATCATCTTTGACAGAAGCTGTTCACTTGTCCCAGGTCATGCCCATCACGCGATCCACGGAAGTTCAGATACGGTGTGAAAACCTGCTCTACTTCACAGTGAACGGCTGCTAGTTGCATATCAGTGAATTATATAATTAGAATTAAATATAAAGGAATACTTCATTCATTTATAAACTCATAAAAAATTCTGGATGAGTCAGTTCAGGTGTCCTACTTAAGGACAGAACGTCAGTGCCCTTCCTGGGACAGTCACACTCTGGTCACGTTTGTGTCTCATTTCTTAAGTATTACACTGCCCACTTACTTGGCTTGTTGCTTTTCTATCCATTACCAATACCAACTGGAGTGTTCTGCAGCTCTGGGAACAGACGGGGGCCATGGTGCAGAGCCGTGTGGAGCGTGGTGGGGCGCGAGCGGACGGGGAAAGCCGGCAGGTCTGCCTGCCTCCCTGTCCCAGCTGTCCGAGGCCCGTCCAGGCGGCGCTGCTGGCGGAATGGGGGGGGGCGACTCCGGGGGCCCGGCCTCCCACCATCTGCTCCACCGAGCCCAGGCTCGTGTCTCTGGGGGTGTCAGTGGTGAGAGTTTTGTGGGGGTGGGGGGTTGCAAGCTGAGGGGGTCGAAGGTGGCCCTTGATAGAGAGAGCGCTGTGGGGGTGTTTGGGGGGAGGGGGGGCCTTTGAGTAGGCTGGAGTAGGACGAGGCGAAGTACAAAGCACTGCGATTATATCGGGAGAGTGGGAAGAGGAGCGGGAGCGAGAGATTCTTATTGTTTTTTTTTTCTTCACAATCTGCCTGCACACAATCCTGATCGACACATACAGAGTGTGAACCTGAGATCTAACAGAGAAGCAGAGAACGGCGAGTGATGAGATATCAGCCAGGCAGCCAAGGACGGCACCCCAAGGCAGCAAGTGAGCATGTCAGAAACGCAGCAGCTAAGAACCTTAGAGAGACCTCCCAGGTAACCTCAGGGAGGAAGCGGCGATTCGAGTCAAATGCTCACCTTAGAGCAGTGCTTCCAAATACGGTCCTTGGGGACAAACAGACATTTTTTTGCTCCCTCACAGCTCCTGGAATGTGGGCTGTCTGGCAGGGAGCAAAAACGTGGACCATCTGCGAGTCCCCAAGGACTGTGTTGGGAAACACTGCCTTAGAAAATTACCTTACAACCTTATGAAAAGCATGTATAATGGTCCATCCATACATCTATTCATTTTCTACTGGCTAATCCAGTACAGGGTATACCTGTATGTACCTGCTGTTTTCACAATATTATTCTACAGCCATGTCTTTTGTATTTTAATTTAATCACCCCAGTCTCTTTGAGATTGCCGCAATCAAGGTGAATCCATTCTTTGAACTGTAAATTCGCATGGCAACGTTATCAAACGGCCTGGTGTCAGGAAGGTGTTTCACTAAACACTGACCTCCAGTGAAGGTGGGCAGATTAAAGGGAGTTAGAGATACATATTATTATAAGGATTGTTCTTCCTCCCTGCTAGGTGTAAACATTGAAAACTGACTGGGATAAGTGTTCATAAGATGGATGGATGGATGGATGGATGGAAAAAAGCTTAAATGGACGACATGCACCTCTACCCCCAAAGCCTGATGCAGGACCTCTGCTATGGAAGCCACTTTCAGCAGCATGGCCCCTTGGATATGGCTCAGGGGAGAACATTCATCTGAATCATTTAGTTCACCCTGGACGGGACGCCAGTCCATCACAGGGCACGGGGCAGGGGTACACCCTGGACGGGACGCCAGTCCATCACAGGGCACGGGGCAGGGGTACACCCTGGATGGGACGCCAGTCCATCACAGGACACAGGGCTGGGGTACACCCTGGACGGGACGCCAGTCCATCACAGGGCACGGGGCTGGGGTACACCCTGGATGGGATGCCAGTCCATCAGAGGGCACATTCACCATCATACTCGTAATCATACATATTGCCGAACTGCCTGTATTTTGACGGAACCCTGTGCAATATTAGGAAAATATGCAAATGCCGTGCATGGGGCAGAGGTAGGATTTGAACCCCCTCTGCTAGAGGTGGTTCCCTCTGAACCTCCATGCCACCCACACATACTTTCCATAACCCATAATGCTTGTCAGCCTGAAATGATTTAGCATCCAGGTTGCCAGCGTTTCACAAACTGCATCTGAGGCTTCGTTTACCTTTTCTATGTGCTGGTTGGTGGAGTCCCAGTTTGACAGACCATGGTATGGTTTGGAATGCACTCTCCACCAAAGGAAGCTTCTGGCTGCCAGGGGTGCAGGAGCCTTTAACTACTGCCCACACCGTCTCAGCAGCTTGCCTGTGGACATTAAACATACGTTAAGTGACGCTGAGCTCCGCGTGGCCCTGTAGGTGGAGATATTTAAGAACAAGAGCATCACTACCTGACAGGATGTCACCGTTCTCGAGAAAACTCGCAAAATTATGTTAAATGAAGCGGGGAGCCATTATTTTCAAACGCTCATCCTCTTTTGATGGTTTGAGGCCTGCTCAATATTTCCACCAGTAGTTTCCAGCACTATCTTTAAGGTCAGTCTTGATGTCATCGTGTTTTCCCATAAGAGCATGTTATTTTTTTTATTGTTGTTCTGGACAACCCAGGCTCAACCACAGAAACGCATTTGGTCTGCATAACTGATTTTCTCTCAACCTATGTGGGTGAGGGGACAGTGTAGATTTTGCAGCCTTCCAGTAAACGTAACAACTCTCTTGATGTCATTGCCTGGAGAATGCGTTGAACCTTCTGTTGCGATTAGCATAAAACCAGGCCAGGGGGTCACTTTTTGTGATGCTCCAGGCCATTGCAGAGGCATGTTACGGTGTAGACTCCTACATTTTCTGCTAGCAGCTGTTAAGATGATAATTTTTTTCTGTTTTACTGCTGTCATATAGATTTGAGGGGAATAAGCCAACCTTCTTGTTTTAAATGGAGTCACACCACTGGGCACCATTAGTGCTGTGGTTTAAGGTGAGGTAAGGGATCCACCTTCAGATGATATCAAAGGGTTAAATTGGGTGTGGATGATATCTCCCAAAAGGAATGCTCAGCAAAGGATTTTTTTTTAATCGCCCAAGGAAATGATTGGTTGTCAGATCAAAGCTAGGCTTTCACTGCAGGGGATATGCAACAGGTCTGCAAGCGATTATGTTTCCCTTGGGATCTGGCTGAAGCACCAAATGGTTAAGTTTGTTTTCCACGGCAGTAAAATCACATTAATAATAAGTGCTGTTTACTGAGAAAAGGAAGTCATGAGTCTCTCTGAAACTCCCCTTTTAGGGACAGTGTTTCATTACGCAGGAAGTGATGTCAGAAGACAGGTGCATTGTGGGTGATGGTATGTGACGCTTTAAGTGATGCAGTGAAGTGATTCTTTTAAACACATGTGACTTCAGAATGGCATGACTAATGGCATTCCCCGAAGGTCACGGTGTCTGTGCTATGCTGTGCATCATTATCGTCTGAAAGTTTTCCAGAGAAAACCCAGACAAAAGCACCAGAACCAACCTTTCGACTGGCTGACAGTCACACTTGAATGTGTTGAGTGTGGGCTGTAGCTCAGCAGTTTTGGGATCTGAGCCCTTGTCTGGAAGGTGATGGGTTTAAATCCTGTGGCCAGGAGAGCTGAGATATGAGCACTGAGATCTTCCAGCTGCTGTCCAGATTCCGGTTCATGCTGTCGTCTGCCCTACGGCTTCCATCACATTCACATCACTGTGAATAATCAGCAAAATAAATAACATGTTTGTATCTTCAAAGTAAATAAAGGCCATTTGCATTAGTGTCAACATGCAGACCTTCTCTGCATCTTGCTGAACATTTCATCTGAGGCAGAGAACATGGTGAATTTTCAGTAGCTTCTATTTGCGTGCTGGTTTCTCGTCTGCAAGCGTGCGTCCGATCCTGGCCGGGGGCCTGATATGGAGTTCCGGCAGCTTGCTGTATTGTGGCGACTCCCCTTCTGTGTTCCGTTGGCAGACCCTGCATGGCTATCAAAAAACAGACGTACCCTAGGAATTGTAGTGGTTGCCTGGGTAACGGTAGCGGGGCTGAAGAACGGGGAGCTGGCCGTCGTCTGTCGGAGAGAAAACTCCAAAAAGACCCCCCCATCCTCCCCCAACAGGCTTTCTTCCTCGGCCGCCGGCTGCTGCCTCCTGTCCCCCCCCCCGTCTGCACCCATCAAGGTGTGTCCGAAAGGGGGCTCCTGGCTGCACCACTGCACTGGCAGAGGAGTATGAGTGTGGGTCTCGTTCACTTGCGGCGCCCGTCTGCACGCTTGCTTAGCAAAAAGTCCTCCGGCAGAGATCTAGAAGGATACAAGTGCCACTTCTGCCTTGGTGTAGCTGGGCAGATTGGGGGGGGGGGGTGTATGCGTCTACATGGCTGTGCTTCTGAGTGTGTGTGACGCTCTTTAACGCTGGCCGTGTGGGCTGGACTGCATGCTTTCTGGTATTAATCAGACCTAGTAGTAGGTGGTTAATTTCTTGTTTGCACTGTACAAGTTTACCTAGAGGGAAATACCTGATTAAAGGCTTCTCTCTCTGAAACTAATTATGTTTTTTTTTTGGATACTGTTTTGATGTATTTGGCTCCCTCGGTTTTGATTTCTTTAAAAGGACGGGAGGTTGGCAGTGGCCAAGACAAGGCATGTGCTCAGGCAGCTTTCTGGATGCCTCTAGATGGACCCCACATAGGCAGCCTCAGGCCTGGGGGGCTGGTGCAGACCATAATGACCGGATTCCCCGGCCAGCCTGTTTTCCCATCCTGCACCTCGGGGGTGGGGGGTGCTCAAATGGCAGGGGTGAGTCAAGGGGACAGAAAGCTGAGTACTTCCCTTCTACAGTAAAAGGAGCACTAACCTGACCCTCTTTGAGTCAGTATCCAGTGATAAGCTGCATGATACAGAGGGAATGCGCAAAGTCAGCCTAGGAGTGGGATTCAGATCCACAACCCTGTAGATTTGAAGCATCCTGCTGCTCAAATAACTGTACTGACAGCCTCAATTACTGAATTTACGTTAATTAAACTGCTTATTTTAGCCAAAGCCATTTACGGCTTTTGCCTCAGTACACAGCCAAGCATGTTTCTGATTCTGATCCCTCCTGATTTTGGCTTCGCTCAGAACTTGCAGTCAAACTACACGCCATCTGAGCGCAGAAAGTTAAAAAAGGATCAGAACAATTTGTGTTGCAACTGTGAAATTTGTGAATATCCCCCCCACCCATCCCTGACAGTGTTTGTTCTGTGCTGGGGATCTCCGGTGACAAAAGGAAAACATCTTCTGGTCAGTGTGGCATGGTGATTCGCATTCCTGGATCCGTGAAGCCCTATCTACCCAAAAAACACCCTTCTAAATACTTTTCCCCCAGTATACAGGAAATATAATCAGTTTCTCCTCCTCTGTCGTTAGCTGTATCATCCCTGTCTTTCTGATATCTTAAATATCTCTGATTACCTCTCATCTCTGTCGCCAGACTTGACTCAAGGAACTAGCTAGGAAATGTCAGCCCTGATTGATAAGGACACCAGTGGCCCCTGATTGATAAGGACTCCAGTGGCCCCTGATTGATAAGGACTCCAGTGG
>JAODJW010000079.1:1700182-1719752 GCA_026777045.1 Hyperopisus bebe
AAATGCGTCTGTTGGTGAGAAGAGAAGGCGAAAAGGAAAGTTTAATATTCAAATGGGCTGGGAGCCATGCTGACATACTGGCAGCCTGAAGTTTCCTGTTCCTGCTAAACCTGGTTGTGTGTGGACCACCAGCAGACTGTGAAAGCCCCTTGGAGTGATCCTTCACCGGCTCCCTTCCTCCGCCTACCCTTCCCAAAACTGGGCGGGGCCCCGAGAGGGACGCAGCGATAAGAACTCTCTCGGGATGCACCTACAGAGGGGCTGGGAAAAGGAAATGCTCAGTATATATTTACTTTAGTTCTGAGCCACCTTTGCAGGTGTTAAATCTGCTCTTTGTGTTTCTCTCTCTTTCTTTCACACACACACACAGAATTTTGCAGTCCTGTTCGCATAAAGAGTGTGAATCCTTATGGACAGTTTGCTTTTCCGCCTGTAAATGAAGTGGTTTAACTACACGCTTAGCGATTCTCTCTGAAATAAAGTGGCTGCCATCCTCACGCTTCCATTTCGTGACAAACCGACAGGAAAGCTGTACTTCCCCGGCAGAACAAGCGCCAGTCTGGTTGTACAGAGTGCTGCATGGCATCTCGTTACGGCCGCACTCTGCGCTTTGTTAAGTATCCGCACCTCCCCCCCAGGTGTCGTTAATAACCCAGCCAGCGAGTGGCCTGCATTTCACACAGAAGTCGTCGATTCTGCTCTTTCTAAAGAGCACACTGGGCTTTTGAAGCTGACTGACTCTCCCCTCATTCACAAGAGAGGAATGAACATTGCCACTGTTTTTTTCCTCCATGCCCTGCCTCTGCACCTCCCAAGGTCTTGGTCCTGTTTCCCACGCTGGGTGCTGAGAGGTTAATAGTGTGTGGGCGCAGTTTCGATCAGTCAGGTAGCTCAGGTTTCTGTTAACGTGACTCCACGCCCTGCGGCCGCATCGGCAGGCACGGCGATCCGCGGCATTCTCCGCATTCCCTGCATACCCACCCAGGCGGTGCCTTCAAGAGAAGGCAAACAGGGGCGACCCCTCGTCCCTACTGCCTATCGGCGGTCACCTCTAGGTCAGAGGTCACACCGGGCACGGGATTCTGCCCCGCTCTTCCTGTGGGTGCCATCTGCTTCCGGTCTCTTTCATAACAAGCCCAAACTCCAACTACTTCTGAAAATTGTTTGTGCTTTATGACCGGGGTCAGACAACTAGATCATTTTTACAATATAAGTCTGTAGAAATTTTATACTTGAGAAAATTCCAGAAGTGTCCATCCTTATCCACGTCATCGAGCATTGTCCGTGCAGAATGTGTATGATCCGTCCCATAATGCAGGTAACGGGGCTGGTAGTGGTCATCCTCCCAGCCAGGACCAGGTCGCCACGGTTACCGCTCGCGGGTTGCCAGAGGAGAGAGACGCCGCGTGTCTCCCTGGGACCGTGTGAACCACAGGCCCTGATGAGCCATTCCACGTGAACGCCCTGCCCGTCAGGCCTCTCGATGGGCGCGTCAGGGCGGCTTGAGGCAGGCGGGAGGGCCTTTATTCATTTAATAGATAAAATCAAACTTTTTTTTTTTATTTTATTAACAAAATGCATTTCAGAACAGGTTGTAAAGAACTGTAATCATTCCATTTGACTATACGTAACTGGACCATGTGACCATGTGTAACTAGTCTCATGCATGCCTTGTGAGCGTATCTTTATTACGCAGCAAAATCCCAGAGGCATCAGCATGGCGCATAGCTGGAATGTCCTTGCCTTTCTGCTGGTTACCCGGGCAGCTCGTGTTCTCCACGTGCACCGAGAGGGAGTTCATAGGCAATGCTGACTCGAGGAAAATCCTGTCGCAAAATTGTGTCACCGGGGGCTCGGAGTCGGAATTCCGAAGATTCCAGGAGCATGCCGGCGACGCGTTGCTTAAGAGTGTGAAATGTGATGACTTAATCGTGGATGAAGAAACTGAATGTCACTGTCATCTCACTTGTCTGTAAGCCCTCAACTTTGACCCCCTGCTAGCGATGATGACAGCGATTCTCTGTTTGGGTGGCGTCAGTCGTAGTTACGTCGTCGATAGCCATGACGTGGTTAGCGTTAGCCGTAGCAGAAATCTGTGTAAAAGACATTAGCGGTTAGCATGATACTGTAGCCATCATAGTTGTGCAGGTGCATGATTCAACAGACTCATCTGATACGAGGATAGCTAAGGATAGCTAGGGATAGCAAAGGATAGCTAAAGACGAGGAAGCGCTCAGGAAGTGCAGCTAGTGCTTTTAGCAGGACACAGGGACGACTTCTGCTACTCATGCTGAACAATGGCGGCGAAGATGAAAAGGAAACAAGCCGGGTTGCTGTCATAGAGCGGGTGGGGGAGGCCCGGGGGAGGGGGGGTTTGGGTGCCTCTTGGCCCTGGGAACAATGGTCTCCTCGAGATGGGAGGTCGCTGGGGCATGACCCTCCACAAATGTGATTCACACTCCTGCATTCCAGCCCTGATTGGCACCTTGAGGTAGAAAAATCCAAGCAGCCATCAGGAATTGCCACTTGCTAAATGAGCTATTTATCGGCACTTTCTCCAGAAGGGAATTCAGTAGAACCTCTCTAGCCATGTGTAGATGTGATGAGTGTCAGAGGTATATTGTATTGTACATGTTCTGTCAATTTACAGTCTAACAAGACATGTTATTGGGACATTTTATTTGGTAACTGTCCAAGTGTCAGGATTTTGTCTAAGCTGCACTCTAGCCCTATAATTGTGTTGTATATCCCAGTCATTAAAACACACATCTCATTGGGTTGCCACAGCAACCCAGTGTCTGTAGTATACACAGTGTCACAATCAAAGTTGTAGAAGGTTATAAAAACTGTAGTAAACATTGAAATTACACTATAATAGTTATTCCAAAATACAGCAGTTCATGCCACGGCGGTCGGCTTAAAGCATTATATCTGGTGATGTTAAATGCACTCATAAATAAGGGTTATGGCCTTGAATAGCGCTTGTTTTTTCGGTCACTGATTAACGTCAGCGTATTACCGGGACGCTAATGTATAGCTGCTGTGTACAATGTTCACACACAGGAATGTTAGAAGGTTAGATTCCAGTACCTTCCATCACGCTCTTTACTATACACAGGCACATTTGCTTGGCAGAGTGTCACAGCACACTGGGTCATAATCAAACGTCTTGCTTTGATTTAAATACTTTTTGGCCACAGATCTTCTGTAAAAGCTTACGTGCCCAGCGAAATGGCACTGGCCAGCCTCTGCCGATGTCGCTCAGTCCCCGCCGGGCTGATAGGTATGTGCCAATGAAGCCACACCCTGCAAAAATGGAAACTGATAAAATCTAAAGTGTATGGAAACTGTTTGTTTGCGGCCTTATGTCAGAGCGGTTTCTTTCCAAGCTCTGTCACCTGCGGGGTCACTGCAGGGACTTTAGGCCCCACACTCCATGCCCTGGCCTGCAGGGACCTCCCAGGACCACCCAGCCTCTGTGACCTGCAGCAGGGCTGGGCGCCTCAGCATCAATCAGGAAGGCTCCCACACGGCCACACCCACCACACTTCCCTACGGGACATTATGTGGGCCTGTTCAAAAAAAGCAGGCTTTGGTTAATGTACTTTAGATAATGGGATGGGCCTGGGTCCCATGAAGGAAGCAGGGCAATCATTAACCGCTAGCAACGCTGTCCACCACATGAGGGCACCGGTATGCAGCCTGGGGGGAGACCACAAAGGCGTCCAGAACGTGCACGTAAATTAAGAGCCGCTTGTCACATTCCCACTGTCTCAGCCCATTAAATCCTGGGGGGGGGAGGGGGGTGCCTGGGAACCGGTTTCAGTGGACTTCCACCCCTCTGCTCGCCCCCCCCAAGCCCAAACATGCGGGCGAGCCCCAGCAGGAGGCTTCTTGCTCTCACGGAGTTTAGTGAGGAAGAGCCAAGGAATCCGGCTGAGGTGGAAGCGGATTTTGGCGAAGACGCCTCATTGGAAACGCCATGCCACTGGCGGGGAGGAGGGTGATGAAAGGAAAGACGGCTCCCCCCACAGGGACAGCATTCCAGCCTAGGACACCACAGGCAGCCCCCCCTCACTGAGAGACAAGGTGGACGGTCTTTACATTCCTGCACAGTTGCACAAATGACACTTGACCCTTGACCAACACAACCCATAAGACTTGCTGCAATCTGTCCTTCACAAGCACCCAGGAGACCATCTCCTCCACTTTGTAGGTGACACTATTCGACCTGCACTTAATGATGATGCTCTTGGGTGGCGTGGGGTGGCATAAAACAGTACGGGCTTACAGATGGGTAATTCTGCCTCGGTGTTCTGTTGTGTTGCTCCCACCTCCTTCGATACCCCCCTGTAATTTACTGCCACCGTCTGCAGGTCAGCATTGCTCTACTGTGGCATTCTCACGGATGTGAAAACAAAAAAAAGCTCAATTTGTCACCAGGGACACGATCGCGATTAAATGTGGGCCATGGGTGAACTTTGACATTCTGTGAGTGCTTTTAAAATGCCTTTGTAATCCCTTGTTTGAGAAGTCTGAAAATGTCTCGTCAATGTCATTCAGCTGGGCCGTGATTAATAAGGCTGGGATCCTTGGAGAATTCCATGAAACACAGGTGACAAATGATTTTAAGGCATGGAACGGCAGTGTGAGCAAAGTGCACTGGGCTGGACTTTTGCTTGTGGAGAGACGCAGGCAGCGATAATGCAGGAGCTGCAGATCTCACAGAGATTGGCCACTGCAGGCTGTTCTAATGGGCCTGGATTGGTTAACTGTGTTTTTTTTTTTTTTTTTTTTTTTTTTAAATTGCGTCAATTTTAACACTTACTCCTTGGGGGACTGATTTCAGTTACTGCTTACATAATACATGCGTTTCTGTTGATCCCAGTTGTTACAGTTTCAGATACAGTTGTCCTGCTTTCAGTACAGAGATTGTGTAATTTTGCCACCAAGCTCTGAGCGTGATCTCGTGAATTTTGTGCTGCTTGAAGCTGGGGTAGTGAAGCTTAGAGGTGATCTCTTGTGATTGTTCTCGGGGAAAGAAAGTCGGACCTTCTGAAGACTGGCTCATAAACAGCCAAAAATCAGGATCTTTAAGCCAGTCCTCATGTTCGTCAGAGGGATGAACTCCAAGGAATGTGCAAGTTATTCAAAGAATGAGATAAAAACGATGTGAATCAACACGTCCTGTTTACCCTAAATAAGCCCAAACAAACACTGAGAGGTTGGAGGCATTCCTGAAATGTGCTGTAGAGGTGAGCCCCTGCACACCTGAGTAGGGGGCCCCAGGGCTGAGGAACGCCCAGCCACCCATCTCAGCATCCTATGGTCAGTAATGTTGAGTAGCTGGTTGCATAAACGGCAGAGGAAGCTGCCAGGGTTAGCTTACTGCAGAATGAGATGAGGCTGAGGGTTTGCCAGGCGATTCGAACCTGTATCCTTCTGAATCCACAAGCTAACTTCCTTAACGAACACATACTCTCCTCCGCAGTGTTAATATAGCACACGTGTACATGGGCGGTCCCTTCTGGCTCATCCTTGTACAGGGATGGGATGATTTAGCTTCAGCTCCTCAGGGGCCTGAGATCTGATATTATCCTGTCTCTAAGGGGGATTCCATCTTGAGAGGGCTTTTCAGTGTTGAAGCTTTAGAATATTTATCAAGAGCAGATTTCAGAGACTCTGATGAGCTTGACGTGAGTTGATCCATTCACAAAAAAAGTAGCTTGTTGCCTTGGGAACGAGTACAACATCCTGCATGCATAACAGATCAATCCGAGACCATTATGGCCCATTTCAGTTCCAGGATGCTTTCGTGCTTTTTTTTTTCTTCTTTTGTTACACAGGCATTTGAGGCTACTGCCCACTCAATAAATCTCGCCCACAACAGAAGGGATGTCAGGATGAAGTGATGAACACTGGAAATGCCATCAAACGTTCTGCAGAAAAACAATTATACCGTTTGTGACGGGGAAGTGGGGGGGGAATTATATGCTTCCGAAACCGACAAAGTACTGACAGGTAAAAAAAAGACCCAGATGAAAGATGCAGATAGAACGTTTCATTTCGATTCATCTTCGCACTTCAAAGGCGGGGAGATTATAACGTACGCGTTGTGTCTCTGTGTGTATATTCCCTTCATCACATGTAACACTTGTTGCAGTCTTACTGCATGCAATGCACCCGTTACAAATTATTTAATGAGAAAAGTGCAAAAACACAAAGCTTCGGCAGAAGCGCTTCGGGCGACATGGCCGATGAGCTGTAATGGACAGACTCAACAACGACCCCTACTGGCCACACGCGGAGGTTCCCCATTTTTGCGCAGAGTAGGAATCGCGCGTATTCTCACTTTCTGCCACCCTCAATCATATTTATTGTTCAGTGTGTGGGGGGGGGGAGTAAGCGGGTATTTAAGAAGGAAATAGCCGGGGTCTAACTGTCACGATGGACCTTTTAAATTCGCCTGCTCCATTGACTTACAGAAAAACTGCTCTGCTATAAGTACAGGTGGGCATGTAGAAACGAGAAGACGGCAGCCTGCGGTTTCAAGATGATCAGAGGTAGGAGGCTTGAAATGCCTCATTTTTACCGGATTACCGCCATAGTTTTTGACACCGGCCACCTACAGTTTGAGGAAGTGAAGCCGCCTTCCCCAGCGTTCCCGTACGAAGGCGCCTTTCGGGCCCGGGGATAAACCGAGAGTAAGTGGACCCCCCCCCCCTGCCCCCCGCACCACCTGGCGGCGCACGCGAGCAGCACGCATGCGGCGTATCACTAGTGTGTCCCGATGTGCGCTTTAACTTGGCTTTAACTTTGGAAGTTTTAAAAAATGAATGGAGGGCATAATGGATGAATGTCATCTAAACATGATAAAACTACATGAATATAAAGTAAAATGTATTAAAACTGTAGGCTAATTGAATGCAAGCCAGTATAAACAGGACAGGGTTTGGATGTGCTGCCACCTGTAGGAATAGAATGAATACAGAACAATATTTAAATTTGAAGAACTCAATACAGCTTGCATTGGCTTATCCAGTACATGATCATGGGGTCCGTAATCAGTACTAATCACTGACTGATTGGAGCAGTTTAAACACAGTGTGAGGTGCAGTGCCGGAAAATGTACTCGATTTTGATATTTAAGTAAAAATACAGATACAAAGTACAGATCAAAATGTAACTCAAGTAAAATCCTTTTAAATTCACTCAGACAGGTTTGGGTGCCCGTTTTAAGTTGCAGCACATACAGCACAATAAGGAAAATTGAATCACATATATTCTTTATATTCAGAAAAAAAAAAACTGGAAAAAAAACAAAATGGTGAAACTTGCCAAACGTGCTGGCGCAAATGAAAACGAAAGACTGATCTATGAGCCAAATTCAACAATGAATTATTAACATTTGGTGGGCCGGTACTTTTAGACCTCTTATAGGCGGTGAATGAGCCGACTAACACCCCTTCCTTTCCCAGGGAAAATGGCTGGTCGTCCAACGCAGTCATCACCATTATATAAAGGTTAAATATCGGACGGCAATTTCAGTGTATGGTTATACCGTGCATCCCTACATATTGTCTGTTCCAGCTTCATAAAGACATAAGACCTAATAACAACAACAACAATAATAATAATAATAATAATAATAGTAGTAGTAGTAGTAATATATGGTAATAATAATGGTGGGTGTTGCTGGGCCCTTAAAAATCACAAAGTTACATTTTTTATTGCATTACAGCAATATATTTATCTTGCACAAACTGGTATAAAATTCTTGTAAAACTTTTACGATCCTGAGCAGCAAATGCGATTAGTTTAAAGATTGATGTTTCTTCATTAGAAATCAGCACCAAAGCCTTCGTGAATCCAATAGCACCAGGAGATGGTAGCGCTCCCCCATTCGCGCTTTCAGAGGCAGATCTGTCTCTTCTTGTTCCCGTCATTATTTTCGTAGCTTATGCTAATAGCAGAGGACTGTTCCCAGGCCCAGGCCCGCTCAGAACTTGTTGATAATGGTCACTATATATATTGTTTACTGTCTGGCAGTTGGATGGTGGGATTTGCAGTCCCACTGGCCTCCCGATTTTAAATGCTCTTGTATTCATAATTTGGTCCAGATGGAAGCTTACTTCGTAGATTCTGAATTTCCTCTTATCTATAACAGCAGCCGATGACCCTGTTTGCCGTTCCACCCTCTCAAAGATCTACACTTCGCATCACTAAGTAATAGAAGCGCTGTTACATTGTTATTAAATTGCAGGTTTCGTTCTGAGCACTAGAGGGCGGTACACTGTCAGCTGGACTCCAAGTTTCAGAGTACCCCGCGTCTTCTTAGATGACAGGAGTATCGTTTTAGCTGAAAGCTTGTATTTGCAGGAGGTCGAATCAGAAGGCCTACATGCAGTCAGGTCTTTAGGCCCCCCCCCCCCCCCCCCACTACCTTAGCTGAGATTCTTCTGTCTTCCTTCATTTGACTAACTCCATTCCTCATAAGACAGAATATGCTCCCCTAGGAAGCTCTCTGTGCGGAATAATGCAGACCCACCAGGGCGAGTAATTCTGTGGCCACAAAGGCCAGTGTTTTATCCATGCTGTGTAGAATGTTCCAGTAATAAAAAAAAATGTCATTGCCAGTTAAGCCCTCCTTGTTTGGGTTAAAAAAAAAATCTTTCAGATTCAGAAACTTTCAGACTCGCCAGATTGTTCCATTTTTACCAAAAGGAAAAGTGCCCTTAATTATACCATAAAAGTGTCATTTATATAAACACTGTTCAATTGTTCTGCCAAAATGCATATCATGAGAAACAATAAAATACAGCTCAGCAGCCATAAATCAATAACATAAGTTCATGTGACTGAACATTTAAGCCTGGATATTATTTCTGTATGTTATTTTTAGAATGTCTGTCATCTTTTGCAATATAGTTGCATGTGTTATTAAGAAGAAGCAGACCTGATTCCCCAGTAAATGATGTGGTTTTTGCCGACGCCGTGTGTATGATGCAATGATGAATGGAAGGCGACTGAGAGGGACTCGCTTACAGGCAGGAGGGCGGCCATGTTCTGGGTAAAGCGGGCCTTTTGATTGGCCGAGCAGTCTTTGACTCCGCCTACCCCAGCGTCGGTATTTTTTATTTTATTCCTGTGGGGACCTTGCTTGCTAGCAGTCTGAGGCTGGATACACAGCCAGCGCTCCCTTATTGCTCTTTCTGTGGACTCTGGGCAGAAATCAAAGAGGACATTGGGGTCAGCTAGCGCCCCCCATGCAGAACGCCCCGGCTGCCTCTCGCAGTGGGAGCTTCTCACCGGAGCTCTTCTGACCCACCCTTCCCAGTGGCCCCCTTCCAGACCTTTGCGCGTTGAAGTGCCCGGGAAACCCACAGCAGTGACATTACAGTTTTGATTTTTTAAATTTAGCTTTTATTTATGGTCTTCACCACCTGCTTCTCATGGATGGTCTTCACCACCTGCTTCTCGTGGATGGTCTTCACCACCTGCTTCTCACATTTTTTTCTTTTTAGTTTTTCCATATTTTAGTTTCAGTTTGAATAGTTTTACTTCTAGAGATGGACTGAAAGTTGTACAGCACTTTATGTGGCTTCTCGGTGGAGAATCTGGCATGGACCCACAGCTAGTGCACACCATGTCCTCCAAATGGGCAGAACACCGTTCCATGTATCATTAACAATCATCTAAATGCTATATACTGCATTTCGTTTCCTTGAATGATTTCCACCAAGCAGAAAAAACGAACAAATCACTTCAGCTAAAGAGTACTTAAGAACGATAATGGAAAATATGGGACATTTGTTTTAATTTCATTTCTGTTGGTTTTGGGGGCAGTGTTTGTGATGTTTTTTTACTTGTAGTTCTTGAATTTAATTTCATATCTTAATTTTATTTCAGTTTACAAAAAATGTTTTCTTGTACTTTTACTTTCATTCACGACAATAACCCCACAAACGGAGCTACAGACACAGACGCCCCCTCCCGAATTCGGGTTCCCACACACATCTGCAGCAGATCCTTTCGTGAGGGAAGATTTGGTCATGAACTGGAATAAAGAAGCATTGCTTCACCGCTCTAACCTCTCCTGTGTCACTGTGTTCACACGCTGGGGTGGCAGGTCACCCTTTGTAAGTCTTACAATAATTTCCTGAGGTGTTGATTGCACATACTGAGGGCTCTGCTCTGCTCATTACCTCCATTTTGAGATGCCAGGGGCAGTAAGGAAGGCTTAAGAAAGCAGAATTAGTGCTATTTGAAGCTGTCAAGCACATGGCAAAGAGTCATGGTTGGAAATTGTATGTTATTTTAAGATTCATTTCCTACAACTGAGGTTTAGAGTTTCATTTACTCTGATGGACACTCTGTGTCAAGCGTGACATCAACAAGCTTTGTGGGACCGTCTGCTTCCCTTAGCCCCGCAGAATTGTGGGATGCTTTTGCTGACACGTGGCTCCGTGAAGGTGCGTGCCCATGTCTGTCACCCGGCCTGTCTGCCGCCTTCTCTGTCTACCTGCTGCCCTCTCTAGTGTTTCCTCACCTAAGGAAAAAAACAACAGAAGCAGATAAAGAGTTTTTATCAGCAGCAAAAGGTTTGCGGCAAAATTCTATTCCTCAGATGTGAGTCTGCATCGTTCTGTGTTTTTCCTGAGCCACTGTTAGGCATGTGGAGGATGACTCTGTAACAGAGAGGGGAGGGTCAAGGCAGGCCTGTGGTCTGCACATCTGGCCAGATGTTTGATGTTGAGGCAATGGAGGGGTGGGGGAGAAGGTGTCTCCAAGGGAATCGGCTCCCCAGATTGGGCTGTGAGAAGCTCGTGTGCCCTCATTCTCTTACACTTTTACACACAGAGGTTCTTATCCAGGATATAAACACTGACCTCTAGAATCCGCTTGTACAGTTCAGACGTCATTTTTAACTGCTTGGGCGTTTGCGCTGAATTATTGCTGTCCGCTATCACGCTTGTGGTTCACCGCTTTAAGCTGCACGCTGTGGAGTCGCAGTTGGGTGCATTGCGGGCTTTGCAGTGTGGTCTGGCAGAAACTGTAGGGTAGGAGATTCTGAGATAAAAGCAGCCAGCAGACATCGGCCAACCCATGAAACATCTTCTTGTTTATCCAAATGCTCTGTTGAACCCGCTCGCCTTCACTCTGTCTGTGATAGCTATATCCCTCACCCAAACCAATCCCTTTGTTTGTTGTTAATTACCAGACATTTCCACTCTGCTGAGAGTAATAAATCTTATACTGAAAGAACTGAGATTGTTATCGGTTTTTCATTTAATTTTTGATATTGCTGCTAAACTGTTGTGTAATTTAGAATGACTGAGTGTCTGAAAATGTGTGCGTGTGTGAACACACATCTGCGGACCATTACAGCAAGTTCACAGAACCTGTGAGATCTTCCTTGCCGAAATCCAAGTCAGACTTAGAACAATGTCATAAAGAGCAACAGAGCATTGAGTTTGGGCCACGAAAGCCTTCTTTTCATTGGATGCCTTTCCTCTGGCATTTCATGGAAAAACCCCGAGGGCCCCCAGTGCTGATCCTTGATGTTCAGATCTCTGAAGAGGCTGTGAGGGACAGAGCTGCTGGGCACTGGTAGGTGTTCAGGGGACACTGAATGGCATTCAGGGCACAAGAGATCACGGGCAACAGGGCGCCCCCTAGTGTCGCTGAGACTCAAACACCACTTTGTTAGATTTTAGCAGAAGCTCAGGCCATCTGCATAGAACAGTGTTTCCCAATCCGGTCCTCAGGGACCCACAGACAGTCCACGTTTTTGGTCCTACTGGAAACTGGGAGGCAGCAAAAATGTGGACCGTCAGCAGGTCCCTGAGGACTGGATTAGGAAACACCGACACAGAGGAAGGGGCCAGCAATCAGGGAGCAGGTGGTACGGCTCATCTTAAACATGCACTTCAGCAGATGTACGTGTCTGACTCTCTCCCAGGCCTCCCTGGCAGGGCCCAGCTTTCGGTCAGGCAAACCATCTCAGACACAATTTTCCTCCACTTTACAAATGAGAAACTTCTCATCCAGGAAGCGTGAAACAGCTCGAATCCACAAATTCACAGTGGCAGTCGTTTGAAAAGTCTTAAGCTGAGGCCAGCGGTGTGTTTCCGCCCCGACTCCCTGTGTCGCACACGGAGAGCACCGCACTGAGCCCGCTCACAGTGCCATGACGCCAGACAGGCCGCTCCACGGGGGGGGGCGATATGGCCCTGTGCACAAGTCAGAATATTATACAACGATGACAGGGAGGACCCGCGGAGAAGCAGAAAATGTTTTGCGAACTTTCTGGGAAACACTGCAGCCATGAATCTCTGTTAATAGACATTTTCTGCATGGGTTAAGCTGCTAGTGAAATTTAAAAGCATGAATCTTCTCTCCCAGAGGTAGCTTAAGTCTTTTTCTGACCTCATTGAGGATTTGGAAAAGCCGTTGCAGAAATTTTGGTTGCCGTTCAAACTCTTTTGTGCTCTACGTTGAGTCTTCACATGCACTAGAAGGTGCATGCAGGTGTTATCAGAAGACCTGACTTCACTCATTGTCTTGCTCACGGCTTCCTTAAGCTCTGAAGACCACAGTCTGTTTATCTGCTCTGCCTGGAGCTGCTTAGTAAGTTCTCCACAATGAAAAACACGAAAAAAGGATTAAATAACAGGCATATGGGACACCTAATAAATGTCACCAATACTGGTAGTGCTTTGATTAAAAGAGTAAAGGATTATTTGAGCCCATCTGTAGGTTCTTTGAGTCTACTGTGTTCCAGGCTGTAAAAAAAGATGATTCTGGTTCTACTGCAACATGTGTGTCTTTTTATTGAGATTTTGCCTGGTGTTTATTTTGGTCCTCTGTCTGTGAGGTGTTTGCAGTGCTGGGTGTTTCTGTCACAGGCAAATTAGTGCAGTGTTGAAGCCACGACCACGGCAAAAATCTGTTTTTGAGTCATTGTACTAGGGTTGGGGAGCGACACCCTCACTGGCGGGTCAGAGCGTGACCGTCGGGGACGATGTGTGGCTCTGGAAACCATAATCAGAGTCTGTGAGCAAAGCAAATGTCACACACAAATGTAAAAACTTCAGTCCTGGTGCAGAGGTGGTTTTCCAGAATTCCCAGCTGTTGGTTCAGCATGTATCCCTGTGAATTTTCCATGGTCGCCCTTTGGGGCATTGAGGCAGTGCAGCATGAATCTGCTTATCAGGGTGGTCTTTGTGACGAGGTGGTCTGGTTGGTCCAATTTACCCAAACAGATTTCCCACCATGCCTGGAGAGCTCAGGAAGTGTCAAGAGGAAAAACACACACATATCCCAGAAAGTAACATGCCAGGGAAACGGGGAAACGGGGAAACGGCTAATGCTGCTCTGCTGTCCTGTTAATTACCGTCACCGGGCTGATGATTATGTCTGACATCATCCATAAGCAGCCGGGGTGGCTGGACACCCCAGGAGTGGCGCTGATGCATCCCGCAGGTCCAGTGCTCATGCCGTGGCTGAACTGCATGGTCAGGGCCACAGAGGATGTCTTCATGAAGGCTTTTTCACTAACAGCTCATCCATTAGCAGGGTTTCTGGTAGCCAGCTGTTCTTCTCCATTGCCCATTTCCCAGCATTCTGTATACTCTAATCAATGTACATGTTCTGCTGTTTGTTCAAAGTTTCACCTAGAAAAACCCAACTTTCGAAGGCGTACTGAATTTTGTATGCATTTTTCTCCCTTCGCCTTCCTGAGCGGTTCCCCAGTAACAGCAGTTTGATATGGATGTGATCTTAGCAGGTACTGCCTGTGATCTAAGCAGGTACTGCCTGTGATCTTAGCAGGTACTGCCTGTGATCTAAGCAGGTACTGCCTGTGATCTAAGCAGGTACTGCCTGTGATCTTAGCAGGTACTGCCTGTGATCTAAGCAGGTACTGCATGTTTATAGCAGCACAGAGATACTGTCCCTTTGCTGGACGTTTACAATGTCATCGACTCACCGACTAATTTGTGGGGATTTGCATCTGTCTAAATTATTTATTATTTGCTTTGTTGACATGTGAGGAGATAAGAACACTGAATGAAAACATTGCAGCGTCTCTCCTCATTGGAGTGTGATGTCACTAACGTACAGAAAACTCGTCTGATTCCCCCTGGGCACGTATGACCCTCCTACGTGCTCCGGCAATGGCAGCGGGTGCCGTCAGCAGACCCATGTGCTCCTGAACGCCGTGTAACAGAAGACGCCGCTTCGCCCCGCTGGGCTTCCCAGATCTGATGTCCGCATGAGGACTTTCGGGACCATCGCCACAGACGGAGCTCGGCCTTGGGGCATACTGGGCGAACGGAGTGGGAGTTGTGAGATCTGACGGGGGATGTTTTCAAAACTGAACTTGTCCAAATGGGGGGCATCTCCCCCGTGCCTGCAAGTCATGAATAAGTCTGGTGTGTGTCGCTCTACCCCAAACGGCGAGCGAGCAACACAGTGCACCTGGGGCTATAAACAAACTCCACAACCACGTTTAGCTCAGGCAAGACATCAGATATTTTACTGCTTATAAAAAAACAAAACTAAACATAAGGATTTGGACAAACAGGGACACACAGACCTCCTTGTTTCAGGAGCCCAATGATGGCGGAATCCTTTGTAGCACTTGGCAGTGCCCATCCTGCTATATGGTCTCCTTTAGCTCTGCACCTCCTTCCTACTGCCTGCCCGCGTGGCTGTATTCCTGCTGCTATCAGTAGGAAGTTATGGAGCCTTTCCTGTCTCACGACACCCTTTCCTCCGGGATTAATGAAGATCTTCCAGCATGCAGTCTTTAGATCAACTGGAGATGTGTGTTCAAGACGCTCATGAGAATGAAGGACTTTGGTTTGACCAAAGATCAACACTTGTGACAGATTAGGTTCTCTGTCAAGCCCCCTGCCAGTGAGGTATGGAAGGACTCTGGGGCAGGAGGGACACAGGAAGGAGCCCCTTGGTCGTGTGGTGATATCTACCTCCTACTGGAATGTTCTCTGAGCAGTAATCATAAATATTCACCTGGTCAGACATGGACAGCTACAGCTGCAGCCAAAGGAGACATACATTGGGTGCTTCAGTGAATATAAATCATGATAAAAATTGTGATTGAGGGTGATTATTATCAGCACAAGGTGACCACAATTTAGCAGCAGGTTTTTAGCACCCTGTGCTCAGGAGTTGCTGTATTTCGTTTCTGTTTTTGCCTGTCAGTCAGGCCACTGCCACCCAGGGCACTGCCACCCAGGCCACTGCCACCCAGGGCACTGCCACCCAGGTCACTGCCACCCAGGGGACTGCCACCCAGGCCACTGTCACCCAGGCCACTGTCACCCAGGCCGCTGCCAGCCAGGCCACTGTCACCCAGGCCGCTGCTACCCAGGCCACTGCCACCCAGGCCACTGCCAGCCAGGCCACTGTCACCCAGGCCGCTGCCACCCAGACTGCTGCCACCCAGGCCGCTGCATGCCGGTTAGCATGAGCTAATGGGAGGGACCCAGTGCTGTGCCTGTCATCGCAGCAGATACATTTCCGAGCTGGATCAGGTTCGCTTGGAAAGGCGTGGCGCCTCTCACTTGGTACTTGTCCAGTTGAGCCAACTGAACTGGGGGGGGCGGGTGGGGGATGCTGGGGTAACTGGCTGGGTCATGGCAGGTATCCAGCCAATGGAATGGAAGGTTGCTAACCTTTGATTGTGCAGATATGAAGCTCTGCTTACACCCAGTGATGCCCCTACCACACACCATGCATGTGCCAGGCTGTGCCAGGCTGCCCCGCGGGACCATTGGCTGTGAAGCTGGCGGTGGGCTCCCGTCCTGTGTGGCGTCTCTGTAGGTGTGATAATGGGCACCTGCCACTGTTCTGCAGGCTAGCAGACGCACACAAGGCCCTGTTTGCTATCCATCCTATCTGGCTATAGGTAACATAGCTAGCTATTTTAACCAATCAAATGCAATATTATAAACTATAACATAACATGTTACAAGAGCATTAAAAAAGTCTTATAACCTACCCTCATTATCATCATCATCATCATCAATATCATCACCATTATTATTATTATCTTTCCCACACTATGAGAGTCTTATCACTAAGCTTCTGTCTCAAATAGAGTATAATATTTGGTTTTCACGGTGTATAAGTCATGGATACCGCCAAAATGCAGATAGAACACCCGGACTTCCCAGTGGCTCCGCACGGAATGTTGTTCTGATGACAGCATGTGGAATGTTTTGGAATGTCCTGTTCAAACAGAGTGGGCAGCCCGGCATTCTGTGTCTGCCCATCTTCGGACCGGTTTATGCAAGACCACTGGTTCCATTCTTCATGTGCTGCTGGGAGGACAGCACGACCCGCCTGAAATGCCCGCTCCACTCAGGATCTTTCATTTTAAACCTTATTAATTGTGATATTCCAGCTGTTGATGTACAGGCTACACTTTAGGTAAATGTGGTGTTTTCAGAATGGTCCACATCCTTCTCAGAATCAAAGCAGGTTGTACCAAGGGAATTCAGTGGCTGATATAACAGTAGGATGTACAGTATATTTGGCAAGGTTAGGGTTAATCTGTGTCCCATAGTGTCAGGAGAGCTGAGGCCACAGTAGGTAGAATAATCAGTGGCTTATTTACATAACCTTATTTAGATTGCTTACTGTCATTATTTTATTTCAGTTTGTCTCGACCCAGTCCTCGTGGACCCCGAGACAGTCCAAGTTTTTGCTCCCTCCCAGCTCTCAGCCAATCCAGACCACAGAACTCCATGTACAGGCGTGCTTGGAGCTGCGAAGGAGCAAAAATTTGAGCTGTCTGTGGGTCCCTGAGGACGGGGTTAGGAATCACCGCTTTGTTTATTGGTCCCAATCACATACTAAAAAGGCAATAATTTACAGCAATTGGGAATCCCTCCCATCGGCACCACCATCACTAATTCTGCCACTGCACTTCCTGGACCCCCCCCCCCCCCAGCAGGAAAATGCTGTCCATCTCCAACTATGTGCTGGTCGCTCCCTCACTAACAAGTCATTACTATATGCGGCAGAAATGTAAACACAAGGAGGAAGAGACGCCGAAATGAAAAAGCGTTAGCATTTGTTCCCCAGATACGCCATTCTCAGAATGCAAAGGAAGTATTTGTGCATCTAACTGCCATGGCTTTCCCCGTTTTTGTAAAGCGACCTTATTTTCTGCAGTAGAGTGAGTCTGATCAAAGGATTTTGTTCTCCGTGCGTGACAATGGCGGCGGACCTGCAAAGGCATTCTCATCATGTCTCTGCTTATTTTGACAACACCTGTCATCACTGCATGCAATGATCAGTGCAACAGAGGCAGCAAGGAGGCCAACAAGGGCAGCTGGGGCACGCTAGCCAGCACCGGGGCGGAAACCATAATTGAAGACTGGAGTCATGGGTCATTAAGACACACAAAAATCCAGAATGGCCTGAAAATCCAGATGAAAGCTGGCTCAGGCCACCTTCCACCATAAACATCGGGTTGCAGTTTAAAACTTCCCCTCTCAGCGTGGCCAGGAGATGCTATGAGAACAAGGGAGTGACGTATCCCCAGAGGGACGAGGAGGAGCGATTCAAATGCGAAGCTGGTGGCCAGGCTGAGTGCGGACTCCCAGGTCAGCCAACCGGACTCTCAGGCCAAACACAGCTGAACTCCCAGGCCGAGCATAGACTCCTAAGCCGGGAATGTGGCTGAGTGTGGACTCCCGAGCTGAGTGCAGACACCCAGGCCAGGCAAGGATTCTCTGGCTGAGTGCAGACTCCTGGGCTGAACATGGACTCTTGAGGTGGCCGCGGACTCCTGGGCTGAACATGGACTCTTGAGGTGGCCGCAGACTCCTGGGTCGAGCGGAGACTCCCAAGCTTGGGAATGGCTCGCGTCTGCTTATGTCTATATCAAAAAAATGGCATCAGCTTCAAATTATACACAAAGCGGGTTTCAAAAATGGAAAATGACTGGACTGGGGAAAGGACTGGGATTCGGGTTGGTTGTCAGAACAGTGTGCCATCCAGCTCACTAACGACTGATTACCAGAGCACAGATCTGATGGGGAATTTGCAGGCGTGTGATGCACAGTCAGAAACTTAAATCACATCTTTTATGTTTCTCTTTAACTCTCCGCTGCCATGATATGTTTTTGTACATGTGGTTTGGAGTATGACTCTGAGTTACTCCCGTATTTGCTGAGCACCACATCTATTTTTTATATGTACTTTCTCCTTGGACCTCCCAGCTCTCAGCTCACATCCGCACCATCACTTATGTGGTGTTTGGGTAAAGCCCTTTGCATTAGTGGAACCTGAAGCCATTTCAGCTTGTCTCCATGCCAACCCCAACGAGTGCCTTCAGATGTCTGTTATTACCCCACGATCACTGAAATATGGCAGCAGGACCATAACAATATGAAGCCAGTTACTACAGCCCATGGGTATTGACTTCATAAAGCAAAATCACCATGCTCCCACCCTAGAACAGAGAGAGGAGTTCCTAACATCTTTTTCTAGACTTGTCTCATGAAACAGGTATGGGATAATTCTGGACTTCTCTCTAAAACCAGTGAAGGAACCTGCCTCAGACTGGCTTATACAACATGAGGATAGAATACCAACAAGACCACGGTCCATAATTGTACCCGCTAGACCACAGACCATAAACGGTCTCTGTAGGATACTTGTTGCTATGGGCAACGCATCTTTCTCCATGTCTTGTTCCGTGGACAAAGTGGTTCTGCGACAGATACAGTGGTATCTCTGCCACAGGAGGCGAGGCCTTAGTTTCCAGCAGAACATGGACACATACAAACACAGATCAATCTTGGCCACATTTTGTCTGCGACCTGTTGGAGGTTGTAGGATGTTGGAGACATCTATTCCTAGGGCTCATGTTAACCAGAGATGTGTATTTCCGGTCCAGAAAGTGTAAGACCAAGATCCAGACCCAGATTTTATTTCAACCAACCAGTTGAGTACTCTGTGACTGTGACTTTTTAATACTCAACTGGTTGGTTGAAACAAAATCTTGGTCTGGACTTTCACTCTCTGGACCTGAACTACCCACCTGTGGTGTTCGCAATCGATATCGATTTTTGGAATATGGAGCCTGGGATTGTAAGCCGCTGACTTGGTACATCCACGGGATTTCCTCTCTGGCATGCCTTGGAACCATCGTCCGCTTAGGCCGCCTCTTTATGAGCGACAAAACAAGGGGCATATGCCCCCCCCCAGGCCAGCTGTGTCTGCAGAGCATGAAGGCTACAGCACATCCAGTATGGTATTCGAGTATAGTACCTGAACACAGTACCTGTTTTAGGTCCGTGTGTAATTCAGGACATGCACGAAACATGCAAACAGGCCCCAGGTGGGGAAAAAGAGTCATCATAGTTTAATGCATAACATCATAAGTGTGAGTCTCCTATAACCAAAGTGACGACACACTTGGAGCAGAAGGATACAGATAGGAAACAATCACAGCTAAGGTCGGGTGGGAATCAAGCGTGCAAAGTATTATGGTATTATGATGCTGAGAGGGAACACAGCCCAGAGACAG
>JAODJW010000079.1:1724568-1735453 GCA_026777045.1 Hyperopisus bebe
TGTGTGTGTATAGTGTGTGTGTATAGTTTGTGTATAGTGTGTGTGTATAGTGTGTGTACAGTATAGTGTGTGTGTGTGTATAGTGTGTGTGTATAGTGTGTGTGTGTATAGTGTGTGTGTATAGTGTGTGTGTGTATAGTGTGTGTGTATAGTGTGTGTGTGCAGTTTTTACTGCTGTAGATCTCTGGGATAAAAGGCATAGCATAGCTTTTCCTGGTACTCGCAGCTTGCCTGCCTGCCCATGTGCAGGATATTACCTCACATCTGGAACAAAGTGTAAGTGTGTTTGCCAGGCTTCTGTTCGCAGACGGAGTTAACGGGGGTCAAGACGGTAACAGCAAGATTTATCTAGAATACACACCTCTGGTAAACCACTGTGTATAAATGGTCAAAGCCTCAACGGATTTATATTTGAGCATGCGTTCGTGTGTTTGTGCTGCCTGTATTCCTGAGGTTAAATGGAGAGCAGTTAAGTTAGCTGGACGTCATTCACTCAGAGTGAATGGGCCTTTTCTGCCGGGGGTGAGGTAATGCAAGCCGGGATTTATGTAACCCGCTAGCCCGTGGTGTGGCTCGCAATCGCTGATGGCCAAGGTATAATCGCTCAGGACGTCCCCGTTTGTCACCGTTTGTGGATGCCGCCTGTTCCTTAGCATCATCGGCCGTGCTGAGGGAATGTTTATCGACGCTGATCTGCTCCCAGGAGTCTGTGGTGGTTTGGCTAATTACAGATCCCTACAGAGGGCTACTTATGGCTCTGTGTTCCAAACATAGATGAAAGAGACTAGTCCTTAGTGCTGTTTACCAAGAGGTTCGAGGCCCCTGCCTGATTGGGCGTGATCTTCACGTTACAGACTGTGTGTCCCCAGAAACGTTTGTGCTTGGGAATGGGAATGACTTTAATTGTGGCGCACAGCTACCTGACACTAAGAATATTGCTCATTTAATGCCGAATGGCATAACACTGAGAATGAAGAGTAAAGGTTAAATTACCATTCAGTGTTAATACAGAGAGTTCATTTGGCACTAACCCTAATGCGCTGAGGTGGCAGGCTTCACTGTGAACTCTCTGTAAATTCAGAAATGGCAGCTGCTGATTACTGGGTGGGACTGTGACCCAGTAGCGGGAGAACCGCTGGTGATAACAGCCAGTGATACCAGTGACCACACTGCATCTAAACCATAAAGACCTGGAAAAATGTTACTAATAGTGAATCAGCACTCTGTACTGTAGCTGACGTCCAGCACAATCTCTGATTGAGTTTCATATAATATCATGGATGTTGCAGCTAATAAGTATTTCAATCTATGCCAAAAACAAATTGAACCTAAGTGTCTATTCCTTTGCCCCAAACATTAGACCACCAGTTGCATCGTTTTGTTTAATTACAGTTACCATTTCCCCCCACAAAGTATCACAACAACCACAGACTTAAATAATCTCAATTACATGATTACAGTAACTTGTAGAAAGCGTGTATTTACCCACAAGGCCTCTAATATAAAACAGAGCATGACATAACAGGTCTCGGAGGAATCCTCTGAACCGTCCTATGGAGCTAAATCCAAGTGCTGGGCTCTAGCCTTTGGTTCTGCAGTTTGTAACTGTGCATCTAGGAGGAGCACAGCCGACGCAGAGACCGCTGCAGGTTTCGCTTGGGCGGAAAACGAGGAGTGGTTGGAAACGTGGCGTGTGAGGCTCAGTGTGCGGGCGTAGGAAGCCTGGGCTGAACACTCCCTACTTCCTGAGCACCGTCCAAACCAGCACTGACTTCCTGTCTGTGGCTTCGCCGCCACGTCGTGTCAGTGTCCAGCCAGGTCCGGCAGGATGCCGTGTTCCGGCGCCGAGTTGCTTCCCATCCCGGATCTTATCGTCAGTTGCTGTATGGTGACCCTCTTCACAGCCACAGCGTGATAATTATGGCTCATTTTTACTAAAAGTGTCCCACAGGTTACTTCAGAAAGATATCTGTCTTAGCTTGAACCAAAGCATTTATTGACACATTGATATAACAATGTTTTCTTTGACAACATTCAGACCTTTTTCCAGGTCTACTTTAAATTTAAAAAAGAGCCTTTATACAAACATACGAAAACGTTATCCTGCATAAACCTCTTCACTTCTTACTTGCCCTCAGGATAACGCGTCCCACACTGTCTAAAGAATATGAAGTAAGTATGAATCATTTAATTCCTCATAAGTATCACAGTCTGTAGTGGAGACTCGGTCAAACAAATTATTTCCCTAATATTTACAAAAAAACCACACCACATGTCACTAGAACCAGTTCAGTTTAACTCAATCAACCATCAACGGTCAATCAACCATCAACGGTCAATCAACCATACTCGAAGCCCACCAAAGTGTAACAGTACAGGTATAATCATTCCAGGTTTTCTTTGTGTAGCTTCAATGAAAGTACTCGACTTCTGCTTTGAGCCTGTAGACACTAGGTTACAGATACAAGGCAGATAAAGTTAATGTGACTTTAGAAAGATTTATTTTCTGCTTTATTTCACAAAAAGCCGGCTAAGGTATTTATGAAGAACCCTATATTAGACACCCATGTTATAATGTTAAGACTTTCAAACGAAGAATGAACACGTCATTTCAGGGTATTCCAGACCGCCGAGGACATGGTTTCCCGAGATCCGTGTGAGAAAGTGACCTGCCTGAGTGATCCCCTTGTGGGGGGTCAGTCCCCGCCCGGCGTTTGCTCTCCTCCCCCCGGACCCTGTTTCTGTTCCGCGGAGGGCACGGAGTGCTGTGCGCTTCCTGACTTTTCTGGGACATGTTCCAGCGGTAGAGGGGATCGCCATCACTTTCTGGCATTTTCTTCACTCCCAGACGTATATAAAGTCTCTCTCTGCCTCCCCTCCGGAAACAGAACCATCTGCTTACGCTTCTCGGAGATGGACCCGGCGGCACCGCGCCCAGGGAGAAGCGGCGATCAAAGATAGATAGTCCGAAACGGCTCGGTTTGTAAGGGTACCTGTCAGGCAGGGTGACAAGCAGCTCCGGCATTTGGAACACAAGCATGGCGTTTGGCTGGAAGCGTTTGCCGGTGCACAAGAAGGACGCTGGGAAAAACTCGGAAATCTGAAGTTTTGCATGAGATTTAAACTCGACTTTTGCGTTAATATTTTGTATTAAAAGCGTACGACGTAGCCGAGCTCCGAGATACATTTAATTGCAGGATTTTCCGAAAGATTTTTTTAAATAACTTTTGTTTCTAATTGACTTCCTTGGATGTTAAATAATAATTTTGCGCCTGCCTGTCAGATTGTAATCAAAAGAATCGGATTAATTATGCTCTGCGGTATACTCTGAAGACATCGCCCTAGCACGGTCAAACGCAGGCTGTTTTAGAAAGGGGGATTACTGGAAGTTGCCCAAACCTATGTTCCGCACTTGGACTATATTTCTGCTGCAGTGGGTTTTCCTTTGACGGAGGCTGGACATGAAGCGGACGCTGGTGCTCAGCGTGTGCCTGCTGTGCTGCGCTTATTGTCGGCTTGAGGGTGCTTCTCAGCCGGCTAACGGACGCACGGATCTCAGGCGCCTGCGGTTTTCTACTTCGAGACTTAACAATACACGTTCCCGGAGCCTGGTTCTGGGAAGTGATGCTCCCTCTATGTCCGTTTCCTCCTCGCCGGAGAACCATAAGAAACTCAATGAAATGCAAGCGGACCAGAGGAGTGCGCAGCCTGGCAGAAGGCACCCTGGTCGTAATCAGCCGAACCCTGGACCTTCTGGCATGGTCCAGGATGACGGCATTCGTACTAGGCGGGCGCGCATGCCAAGCGGGGCTGGTTCCCCAAATCTCCTGGCAAGCTTTGCTGGAAAAAGCCGCCTGCTGGTCATCTCCGCCCCACACGAGTCTGATGGATATTATCGGCTGATGATGAGTCTGCTGAAGCCAGATGTGTACTGTGAACTGGCAGAAAGGCATGTGCATCAGATTGTGATGTTCCACCAGGAGGGAGAGATGGGCGGCAAGGTGAGGCGCATAACCAACGAGGGCAAGATTCTGGAGGAGCCCCTGGACAACACGCTCATCCCCAGGCTGATGAACTTCCTCAAGCTGGAGAAGGGCAAGTTTGGGTTGGTGCTGCTGCGGAAGACACTGCAGGTGGAGGAGCGGTACCCCTACCCAGTGCGGCTGGAGGCCATGTATGAGGTGATCGACCAGACACCCATGCGCAAGTTTGAGAAGGTCAGGCAGAAGGGCTTTGTGCAGAAGTGCAGGGCGGCTGGCTTGGAGGGCCAGGTGGTGGAAGGTGCTGGAATGGGAGCCTCCAGTTTGGACCCACAGCCAAAAACACCTGTGGGGAAGAGACCTGAGAAGGAGCGGAAGCCTATCAAGAAGCCTGTCCCCCCCTCCTCGGCCCCAACATCTACGAGCACCAAGCCACTTAAAACCACCCCCGCCACTACCACAACAACAATAACAACCACTGCGGTTCGCTCAATGCAGTCAACGACCACTACCATTCCCCCCACCACTCAGAAGCCCACTAAAGCCCTGACGACACCCTACTGGATGCTTCGACCTACCCCCACAACGGAATACTACTACCCCCCAACCAGGGACCACCGCAGGGGTAAAAACCATCCTAAAGCAACACCATACCCTACTTCTAACATGGGTTACTTCACCAAAGCCCCGGCGGGCAGGTATGGAGACAACCGAACAGACAAAGACGACAGGAGCCCCATAGAGGCAGCCGTCGAGCCAATAAACCACAAGCCTAACAAAAGCAAGACCAAGACGAAGGAAATGAAGGTGCTGAGCAACGAGTATGATGGGAAGTTTGATGCAGGAAGGCCTACTGTCAGCAATCCGGAGAAGGTGGAGGCCGTCCCAAGCAAGAAGGGAAAAGGCAAGCATGGCAGGATGGAAAAAAGGAAAAAGAAGGAAGAGAAAGCCCACAGGTCGGGCAAGAGGGACAAATCAGAAAAGCGTATCAAGAGCGGTAAGGAGGGCAAGGGGCAGAATCAGGACAGAAAGTTTGGAAAAAAAGCAGCGAGAACTCAGGATAAAGACGACTTCCCAAAGCCTTCAAAGAAGCCAATGCCTCCCAAGGGAACTTTGTCCCACTTCCTGGATTATTTTGAAAGCAGGCGACGGCTCATCGTAAGTATGAGTTGATCGTTTCAAAGTACAGGCTAAGCAGGACCCACCAATTTATATTCTTCTTTTACATTTTTATATGTCTGCTAAAATGCTGACATTTCAGTGGCATGCATGAAAAATGAATGGCTTCAGAAGCAGACCAGTGTGTTGGTACACGTCACAGGAGCAGACCAGTGTGTTGGTACACGTCACAGGAGCAGACCAGTGTGTTGGTACACGTCAGTGCATTTGACCACCAAGACATGTCTGCGCTTGCGGCTTCTTTCGCTTGCAGCTAGGCGGCTGCTTTTACAGTTTGAGACTGATATGACTTGTCATGCCATGTTATGATCTTACTTAAAAACACTTCAGAAAAATTCATGATCTTGGACTCCTTCCCTTGGAGGGTTTTTTTTTACGTGCTGGTTTATACACCCTTATCACGAAAGATGCATTCGCTGTTCTTTAAGTTGCCTTCCATTTGTGGCCTGGCAGTAATCTTAACCAAACTGAGTTGTTCTTTTGTTTGATTAGACTGTACAAGGTGTGGTAGACACCTGAACCTCAGAACGTGTCTGAAGCTGTCTGGATGGATGATACCACCACCTTCCACACTGCTGTATCTGGCAGTACCGTCTGTCCTGATACCAAGTAGCGAGTGGTTTGTTTATGGTTTTAAGGCATACCTTCACAGTCCAAAACATCTGCAAGCCCAGCTTGCCCACAGTTTGCATGTTTTTCCCTCCCTTCTGTCCTTCATTCTCTGCTTTCCTTCCTTAGTACAAAGATGTGCTGTTCAGGGGAACTGGGAACTATAAACTGCCGAAATTGTCCCATTGGTGGTGCTCACCGCCGCCTGCTTCCCAGAATGTGCTCCTAATCGCTGCCAAACTGAGTGAGCAGAAAACAGATGGATATTTAAGACGCACACAGAATAACTGACCCCGCCTACACTCGCCCTGTCTTGGCCAGGTGATCACTACACCCCATGACGAGCACAAAATGTACACGCAGCAGAGGGATGAGTACCTGGAGAACGTCTGTGAGATGGCTGTCCGGAGAGTTTCCATCATTACCATCTTCGGCACCCTGACCAACAGCACCATGAAAATCGACCATTATCAGCTGGGTAAGGTCTCCCTGCCCTTATTTTCTGTGCCACGTCTCACACACACATGTGTAGGCGTTTCCTGAGCCATGTGCACTGTGGAGAGATCCAGCAAATAATAATCATGAAGGTCATATATACATATACGCACACAGTCACAGTCCTGGGTAATAAACTGGGCCAAACCCTACTTGCACTACGTTACGCGGGTGCCATGCTGGCACGGGGGTTGGCAGTGTTTTCTCACACCCCAAGACTGTGTGTGGAGTGTGCATGTCATTGTGGGGTTTCCTCTGGGTTCCCTGGTGTCTAAAAACATGGCGTTGTCCATGTGTCTTTGGAGAGGTGTAGTCCTGCCTGGGCTCTGCTCTGTTCAATGTAACCTTTCTCTTGTCCAGAAACGGTGTTCTTCATACGCCAAATAGGGATTAGGAGGCAAAAGCTGAGCATGAGCTGCCAAATTGCAGAGAAAATTATTATGTGCTTTTATGTAGGAAAAAAAAAAAAGCTCAGGGCGGGTTGTGCAAACACATGCCTCAGAGGCCATACTGTACCCTAAAGGTGTCGGCTCACCTGAAATGTCTCTGGCAGTAATACAGGGGCAGCTTTGTCTGCTTTCTTCCTGCATGGTCGTGTTTAACTGAGCTCTCCTCCCCCTTCAGAGCACGACAGGCCGATGAAGGTACTTGGTCAAGACGACCTCGTAAACCAGGACCTCATTATCGATCTGCGGAAGGAGTTCGGGATGACGCACGACAGCTTCTTAATGGTTCTCACTGACTTTGACATGAAGGTGAAGGTCAGTACCCCCTCCTCAGAATGTGCCAGAAGATGAAGCCTGCATCTCCAGCATCTGGGGCCAACCCACACCTCCAATAAGCTGGTGCCATATATTCCAAACCCCGGCTGTGTATTCTGAGTAAATGTGACTGTAATGTAACTACCGCCTCTCTTTCATGCACCTCAAAGGCTGACGGTGTTCAGCATGCGCCAATGACAGC
Organism: Hyperopisus bebe; assembly: GCA_026777045.1. Classification (NCBI taxonomy): domain Eukaryota; kingdom Metazoa; phylum Chordata; class Actinopteri; order Osteoglossiformes; family Mormyridae; genus Hyperopisus; species Hyperopisus bebe. Next base: position 1,731,795 of record JAODJW010000079.1, read on the forward strand.
ATGTTTGGCTGCTCGGGGCTTTTCACAAAGAGGTCACTGTGCACCGCAGTGCTGACAGAGACTGAATAGTTTAATGAGGCCTCCTCCATCCTGCAGATGGACCTGCTAGCTGCTTATTGTACAAAGAGCTGGGCTTCTCACATGCACTGAAATGTCCAAGGTGACCACTTCAGTCAGGAATGATTAGGAAAGGAACATCTAAAAATGTATTAAATATTAGCTTTGGCTTCAGGAAGGTGGTTTTGGAGTCATGGATCTTTGAAGGATTATTTTTGAAGATATGTGAGTAAAATTCCTTATGTGTAAGCTTCGTAGTAACTGATAAATATCTTTTTTTTTTTAAAAGCTGAAATCGGTGCCTTTAGTAATACTTTTGCTCTTTAGTAGTACAACACACATGGTTCCACTCTTACTGTAGGCTCTTCAGCTCATAGACACACATGTGAGGCAGAGTATCTGCTTAGTAAATTTGTGATCATCTTGAGGGTGGAGCATTGAGCTGCTGCTCTTCAAGCCTGCTGTCCAGATGGGTTTAGGAGGCCATGCAGAGTGATTCAGGAGACCTTCTCCCTCATTCGCTGTCCCCAGCAATTCTACGAGGTGCCCATTGGCATGAAGACCGTGCTTGACTACATCGACACCTTCACGTCGCGCATCAAAGAAATGGAACAGCAAAAGAGAGAAGGTGTGACGTGCAAGAAAGAGGACAAGCCCAGATCTTTGGAGAATTTCCTGTCAAGGTAGGTTCAGATCCATGCCCCAGATGTGTGGCAGGGTGCCCCCCCCCCAATGTATATTGTGGGCACAAAAATTTAATGAAGTTTGTAATCATGGGTCCTGTGATTAAACTGAAATATATACTGCATTTAGTTAACTACAATTATTTAACATGACATCATTGATCGACAACATTTGCAAAATGCCCACGTCCTGCTGCTGGGCAACCAGATTGCGCTACATAGCCAGAAACTAATTGAGAATGAACAGGCCAATCGCCATGGTTACGCATTCCTCCGTGATGAATGTCAGTGTTCTGAAGGACGACAAGGATGATGGGGGGATGAAAGTGTGTGGGCGAGCAGAAGGGAGATAAAAATGAGTCAAGTTCCATCAAAAGAGAGAGAAATAGCCACGTGAAATTCACGCGTTGTAGATGCTGGCATCTCAGGTGGCTTTTCCAGACATTGATCATGTGTCCTCTCTGTGTTGTCAAGTCTTAGAATTACCGTAGAGACCTGGCATTTTCCTGGGTAAATCTTCTGCAGCTTATGACGTGCATTATAAGTTTTTTACAGTGCCAGGATTTGGGGTTCTGAGGTTCTGACTGGACCGTTCATCCGATTCTAGGTTCCGCTGGAGACGACGGCTGTTTGTTATCTCCGCACCCAACGATGAGGAATGGGCCTATCAACAGCAGCTGTATGCCCTAAACAGCCAGGCATGCAACCTGGGTGAGTGTAACATCAGCCAATCACATTTGTGACTCCATCGCATGAAGACTGCGATTGGACATTTGGTTTGAGTGCTTCATTTTATTGGTTTCCCATTGAACTTTCTAGGTGATCGTGTTGGTTGAGCAAACGCAGTGGCAAACAATCACAAAGTCCTAGGGTCTGTCCTGGAAGTACGGTCAGCCTGGTGTTTATATTGCTGATACAAATATAACCCTTCAAATCCAGAATGGAGGCTGTTCATGTAAACGCATCCACATTTAAATCGAGAAAAGCCTCCCCGCCTCTTACAGTGTGCTAACTCCCTGCTGCAGACGTCTGAGAGAGTTGGCTTTCTGGAGCGAGCGCTTGCATTCACAGTCCAAAAGCAGTGGCCTTGGTTGCTCCTTAGAACAGGGTGATGTAACCCACATTTTACTTTCAGGTGTCTTGCAGTAGAAACATCTAATTCATTTGTCAAAAGGAACGCGTTTGTAACGTACTTCCATGTGCATAAATAATTGCACTGGATTGTTTTACACTCTTGCATTTTTTCATGCAATACAAGGATAAGTGAACAAGGCCAGCCCAGTCAGCCTTACAAAATTGCCGAATTCCTTTGCAGTTCCCTCTCAGAAATGCAGACTCTAAGACCTTTGATAGCCTTCTTAGCAATTTATCAGGATTGTGGCCCAGTGCCACCCAGAGATTGAGCAAGCGGGAGATCGACTTTGGGGCTTCATTCTTGACTTTTCAAGGTCCAAATAATGCGGGGGGGGGTGGCACTCCGACAGGCATTCCTGGTTACCGGCATATCGCATGACAAGTGGAACAACCCTGCATGTAAGGTAGAAATGCGACAAGCACTGATAACCTGAAGGCTCAATCCTCAGCGGAACATCTGCTATTTTCACAAACTCTACATTTTATTTAAGCAATTAAAGCTGGCTGGTAACAGTTTGACGGCACGTAGCGGTCTTTGTGGCACTGACTGGCTGCCCCCCCTCCAGGCCTGCGTCATGTGTCCATTCTGAAGCTGCTGGGAGTAGATCCTCTGGACACGGGTGGCGTTCTGGAGCTCTACCCCATTAATGGTAAGCGAGTGTATCTGTCATATGCACAGTAAACGTCAGTTCTGTGCAGTGAAGGTCTTACTGTACATGCCCTTCTGCTAAACACAAAATAGCACAAAAACACAGATCAGATCCGAAAATGTCCCCTCCAGCCACCCCCATCCAAAGAGCAGGTGGGCTCCTCTGGGCCTCACCTCAGGCAGGTAAACAGCCTTATTCTGGGAAGTTTAACCAGAAGGCCGGATGTTCATCTGGGAGAGCACAGGCAGAAATAATATTTTGCAAAGGGGGGAAAAAACGGAGAGTTAACATACTTTCTGAAAGGGCCCCGACCGCAGTCCTGTCCAGTTCAGCAGTGGGTGGAGTGAAGGTGCGTAAATGAGGGAGGGCAACCACTAACAATCACACCATTAAATCAAAGGCAAAGTATATTTTCGTCCCTTTTAAATGAAATAGTTTTAGGATGCAAACTATAGTCACAGTATTACCCTCCTTTCCGATCAAGTTTTGGAGAGTTTTGGATGGAAGCCTCCCAGGTGGGCGCCAAAGAGCAACATTGTCCCCAAACGTCTCACTGGTTCCACAGAACATCACCTTGGCTGTAGAACACAGGTTCCTCAGCACGTTTGTTTTCACAGGAAGCGCAACCGTGGAGCGCGAGGGGCTGTCCGCCTCCCTGGTGAAGGACATCAGGAACTACTTCCAGATAAGCCCAGAATACTTCTCCATGCTCCTGGTGGGGAAGGACGGCAACGTGAAGTCCTGGTACCCCTCTCCGATGTGGTCCATGGCCATCATCTATGACCTGATCGACTCCATGCAGCTGCGTAGACAGGAGATGGCCATACAGCAGTCTCTGGGCATGCGCTGCCCCGAGGATGAGTATGGTGGCTACGGCTACCATCAGCATGGATACCACGACGGCTACCAGCATGGCTATAATCACGGCTATGGTTACTAACCAGAGCAGTGCAACCGCTGACCACGGCACTTTTTTGTATATTTTCACCAGAGGTGGACATTTCAGGTCCAGAAAGTAAAAATCCAAACCAGGATTTTGTTTCAACCAACCAGTTGACTACAATGTGATTGTGACTCTTTATAGTCAACTGGTTGGTTGAAACAAAATCCTGGTTTGGATTTTTACTTTCTGGAC
>JAODJW010000079.1:1735553-1747101 GCA_026777045.1 Hyperopisus bebe
TAGTCAACTGGTTGGTTGAAACAAAATCCTGGTTTGGATTTTTACTTTCTGGACCTGAAATGTCCGCCTCTGATTTTCACTGAAGACATGCACGAGGATGAAGTGCCTCTTCTTCACTGTCATTTTAAGCAGCTCCACCCAGCAGTCAGATGTTTGAACAACACATTTCACACTTGCACCTAAACAGAGGGGTATTTTTACTGTAGATAAGGAAACTTGTATAGAAACCTTTTTTTTTAAATTCCCGTTTGTATTTATTGGATATCTGCTCAATTTAAGACATAGAATTTAGTAATCATATCTAGCTTTGTTGAGAATAAACGTGAAAGATACTCTTATTTTTAATATTGCTTTTACTGGTCATTATTTATATTCAGCTGGGCTATAAGAGAAATAAAGTGTATTGAACTTTTTTTGCATATGTTTCTGTCTAACCACAAGCAACCTGAAACAGCACGACCTATTTTCCTCCTGTTTGAATAGCTGTAATTTGTGTAAATGAGTTATTTGCAACATTATTGTCTTGGGGAGTTGAATATATCAAAGTTCTGAAAAATTATTATAATCAGTTTGCTATGTAAGTTGTCTCGGGTGAAGCATAGATTTTCGCTTTACAGTAATAACAGATCTGAGGACTAACTAACGCAAGGTACCAAGCCAGCTGCTGAAGTTTGTGGATTTGTCGCCCTCTACTGGAAAATTCTGTGGCGTGCAAGTGCGTATCATTGACAAAATACAGGTAGATCTCGACTTTACGAGCTAATTCGTTCTAAATTATCGCTCGTTAATTGGGAGGTTTTTGTCACAGAAAATTATCGTAAAGATATAAACTCGTAAATCAGGAGCACGGAACTACCTGCATTGCCTAAGTTTAGCTTCAACACTTCCAGTGTTACCAGAAATTGATTTTGCATTTACATTTGATCTTTGGTCTTCGATGTGCAAAATGGCATAAGGGTATAATGGGGTAAAATGCAAGTTGAAGGTAAAGTTGAATTATTCATTTCAATTTTTTACAGTTCAATATTGTACAAAAAAACATACATCACAAAGAACATAGGAACAAAATAAGACCAAAACACCAAAATATTATTCATCACATTGATTCAGGAATGTCATGCCTCCTGTCAACAGAAACAAAAATGTTGCACTTATGAGGATAAACATTATTCAAGTACAAGAGATCTTGAACTCAGCTTGTTTGATGCAGAATGGTGTCTCAAAAGATTATAAATTAAAATGGACAAGATATCCTTCAGACTCAAATTTAGAGATGTGAACTATCACGACGTATAATAAAAACGGTAGCATATCACGGCACAATGCACTGAAATTGAGTATATTATTTCATCATGGTGATGTAATTCCTTGACAAACACAAGCCAGTCCCTTTTAATACCCTTTAAGGAAATAAGCATTTCAGTAAAACTGTAAATCAGACACTTTAAATGTCATTATAAGCTGATCAAGTTGAAAAAAACACACACGGGTGGGAAGAGAGACATTATTTGGCATCTTCTGCAGAAATGTTTATCAAAGGGTCATTATAAAATTGCAACGTAACGCTTTCCTGGTACCAAAGCAGAACTAATAGCACAGAAATACCTTCAAACGAGGGATGTGCAACTTCTGTAAATGAAATGATTCCCGGCAGATTACAGTGGAACCAGCTGGCAGTTATGACCTCTCTGCATAAATACCACTCTTGCATGCAGCACTGCATGGATCCCGCAGACCTGATATCTACATATGACATATATTTGTCCACTCTGGCAGTGTTGCCAGTCGCTGAGCCTTCCTAAAAACAGAGGACTGTGTGCCAGGTGTTCAGGGACCAGGCGTGTGTCATCCCTGGGGCAGTCATAGGAAACCCGACAAGCCTTCCAGACTTTCACAGAGAATCCTCCTCTGACTCGCTGTCCGATTTCGTGAGTCTCATGAGCTCCTCGCCATCCTACAAAAAAAAAAAAAGAGAATGAAACCACACGCTCTGATGAGGCATCATTTTTAAGATCAGGTCTTACAGACTGGAACCTTAACGCCTGCTTATCAGCATCAAGTGCAACAATAAAGTCAAACACAGCGCTAAACACCAGACAAAATATACAAATGGCAGTAACTGCAACTGGGATCGAACAGTAGGACTAACAACTCAATTGTCTGTCGGGGAATGACTGATAGCTTTCCTACTACTAAAAATAGTCAAAATTATCCTTAATGAGTCAGCTGCTCCATCTTAATACAAAGCATCATATTTCTGATCCTGCCCTTTGCTGCACAGGAGAGCAGGGTGGTGCTCTTACATGCGAATATTTGGTTTCTGCTAAACATTACCCCTACTGATGATCTGAGCCTTTTTGGGTCTCTTTGAGCAGTTCGAGGACTTGACTCGAACCCGCCATCTTTTCTGTTTTACTCGTGTGTTATGCACGTGTTAATTGTGAAGAGAGCTTTATTTGTTGCTATGCTGCGGTCAGAATATGAACTGCACAATGATGGATATTAACCAGATATTTGAATGCAGATTTTTTTGAATCTTTCAAATATCTTGAATATCTGTTACAGCGCTACTGGGGAGAGAGACGGGCGGCTGAGAAGGGGGCCGCTGGGGCACTTCTTACCCCTCGCGAGCGCTCGGACATTTCCCCGTTGATGACCCGCAGCTTCTCCTGCTGCAGGGCGAAGTCGGGGTCCCGGGCACGACTGGTGTTATAGATGAAGATGGCCAGCATCACCACGGGCGCCTGCAGGAAGAAGTCAAGCGAGGGCCGGAAGTCGAAGGCCAGCAGCGAGATGGTGGTGACAAGGACAGTGGTGACCTGGCTCGTCAGCACGTGGAACATGTTGTCACGGAACTTGAGGATGAAGGCCACCGATAAGCCCAGGGCCGCTGTGACGACAGCAAGGGCCAGCGAGTACATGTTATGGCCGTGAAGAAGGCCACAGTGCAGAACCATGGAGCGCGAGTCGGAGCGCAGAGCCAAGGAGAGCGCGTTGAAGACCACGCCGAAGACGTACAGCCTGCTGTTCTGGATGAAAATGCTCTCAGCCAGCTGGTCGCCTTCCTTGAGGATCTTCTCATTATAGATGTTGGCCATGGAGGAGATGAAGCACTGCAGAAGAAGCAGGACGTGGCCCAGGCCAAAACGCAGATCATGCACGAGCGTCACGTTCCACGAGCCCCCGGCCAGTGATCCTCCCCTGTCTGCAGCACTGTGGTTCAGCCGCTCCGCCTCCAGGTGAGTGTAGGCCAAGCAGCTGTTGGAGGAGACCAGGATTTTGCCTGGGTGGAGCCCGTGCACCGCCGTGGCATGCTGGCTCCCCCCTGTGCCCATTGAAAGGGCTACCACAGACAGGAAGAGAATAACCAGAGATGCCCATTGCACTGCGGACAGACGCCTCCTGCAGGACAAACCATGCAACAGCATCAATGAAAGTATCTAAACCCACAGAGATAGGAAAAAAAGTCTCGTGTGATAATATAAGAACATATAGTGCTACTTACTTCAACACAATCCGGAACAGTATGGCTGTGGTCAATATGACAAAATTGGAAAATAAAACTGCCAGAGCCTATTGGGGGGGGGGGACAGTTTTTTTAGAATGGAAAAAAAAAGATTATCCAATACTTGAAAATTTCTATAAATGACAGACTTACAGGCTGCAGGTATGTGAGCACATAGAAGATGATGAGGTTGTCGAGGAAGTAGAGGAACGCTGGAACGGACCATTTCATGAAGCTCAGAAACTCCGAACAGGAAGAGAAGCCAAGTTCTCTGCATGGCCGTCCCTCTGAAATGGAAAGCGTGGCCTGTCTACCGAAAGTGGCCAAAGTAAACCCATGAAAGAAATGCAGGGTGTGGGGGCGGAGACTTACCCTTCACTATTACCCGCAAAGACATTATGATGCAGAATGCCAGCTTAAGACCCTCTGCCATTAGATTGACAGAGGCAGGTAGGAAGTCGTACTTGCTTTCTACAAGAACAGGCAGAAATAATATGCGTTAGAATACGCTTTGCAAGTGGCACCCTGTGGGAAAGTGTAGCCCATACTGGGCGGCAGAGTGGCAAAAGCACCTGCATTGGCAGAGAGCTTCAGCAGGAGAATTCGCGTTGTGCCCAGGGAGATGAAACCAAGACCCAAGGCCAGGGTGTACGCTGATGACCTAGAGCAGGGGCTTGGCTGGCAACACCTGGCCATGGCTGAATCCTGCCTGGGCAATCAGTAATACAGGGTGGAGGGAGCCTGGTCACTGATGGCCTGCAAGGACAAACAGCAGGGTGAATGCGGCTACTAACCTGACCATAACCTGACCAGCTTCAGCAAAATATGAAGGGAAGTAACTGGTTAAATATAAACAGCAAATATATACCTCACAACTAAGCAGGCAGTTCGTCGGCAGGATTCCTTAAATCCTCCCCCTTCGCTGACATTGCCATTGTTACTAGATAAAATTCATTCAAACCATGATATGGTCTTGTCCTTCAAGAAACATATTTGTACCTTGTTTCAATGGTCTTCTAAGCATTTATGCACAAATTAACTGCAATCTGTTTATTTTTATTATTTTTAAGTCATCATTACATAGATAGAACCCTGTTTCCGCCACATAAAACAGAAGTAGTAGGTCGTAACTACTGACGAATACAGTGTGAACACTTTATCTGATAAGTTCGACTCTGTACCTCATGATTCATACTTAGTATCTCAATTATTTTTGTTTTAAATGACTTGTTCTTCACGCTTTGAAATCCACGTAACAATTCACACCGTCCGAATATAAAAATCGAAACCCAGAAACCATGCAAAGTGATTAAATAAACATGCTTTAAGTACAGATAATCGTTAAACTGATTCAAATGTATAAAAAACGGATCGTGGCAGTTGACTTCCAGCCGTCCGCCCTGATATTAAAATATTATTAATACCTTACTGCTACATTGACACGTAGTGGGTGGCTACGTTACTGTCTAGAGAAACCAAGAAGGTAACAGCAGGAGACTAACAAAACTACTGATGCATTAGTAACGAATAACAAAAGAGTTAATCGATTGGTTATATCAAGCAGACTTTCTGTAAAATTATTTTAGGAAATTTCGCTTTACCTATCCCATCGCAAATGCCAAAGACAGTCCGCACTTCCCAGATCGCTGCCAACTACAATGTTATTTTTAATACGCGCATGCGCAATATCATGTGTCGTACGGACTGGCATTGTAAATATGCTATATTTATTTTTCCACATTTTAAAATGTCATATGAATTATATTTGTATACAGCCTATAATTTGTATTAAGCTAAAAATTGTATTATAATTTAAATGATTTGGCATTTTAAATTTATCATCAACAATTTTAAGCATCTTAGCTTATTTAATCTAAATGTATACTTGAAATCGCGCGAGATTTGAGATACGGAAGTAGTCGTCAGGTGACAGGGGTCATGTGGGCCGGCGCTGGCGTGGTCTGTACACACAATCGCTTCTGTTTGCGCGTGAGGGCGGAAGTGCGCTGGTAGTTCACTCAAAGGAGAGTCCTTCTTGGAGGCTTTAAGTTTGCAGCCGTGACGAGAGAGACAGCAGGTTGTTTTGGAACATGCAGAACGTTATAAATTCCGTAAAAGGCACCGCACTGGGAGTGGCTGAGTTTTTGACACCAGTATTGAAGGTAGCTGAACAGTTTAGCTGTCAAAGGACTAAGCAAATTACCTCTGATGTTTAGGATGCGTGCATATCTGCCTGCGTTAGCTAGCTCAAGATAGGTTCTTAATTAATTGGAATGCACTTTAGATTTAGATTACTCGCTGTTTTTGGAATCCGCTAATTTCAAAACTTTGTTGTCTTGTTGTTTCGTTCATTGTTAAGTCCAGTTAGCAATGCACTGGATTCGACTCGGTTGCTGTCGGGGAATGATCGCGCACGTTTTCGAATTAGTTGAGTCAGTCTGTTCAATGGACAGCTTACTATTATTTTGTCTACTTGCTGGCATGTGCTGTAGATTCAGCTGAAGTTTTAAAGGAAAGTTAATCATCCTGCATCAAGTGGTGTGAAAATTTTGCCTTTGAACGGCGAGTTTCGTTTACTCTTCGATTTTCCCGGGAACAATTTGTATGACTGGTTTCATTTCGAAACCACTTGGGAATATTTGAATATACACCTTTTAGCTATTAGATATCATCTTAAATTCGAAGGGTCTGATCCGCGTATAGGTCGGCATTCCTTACTTTGCTATTTGTATTGTTTTCAAGTGAAAGCATTCCATATATGTGTTTACTTCCTTCCACAGGAGTCCAAATTTAAGGAAACTGGAGTTATTACACCAGAAGAGGTAATTTCCCCGTAGTGTTTTTGCAAGTGCATATTTCAGCAAAGCAGTTCTGCCTTAGATGAATAATGTAACATAAGTATTTCCTTGTTGCCTTAAAAAGCATTTTCAAAGTTCTAATATCAAGCCATTTTACAAGACTTTTGAGGATAAAATGAATTTTGCAATTCTGCTAATTCTGTGGCATGATTTAAGAATTGTAAATGTTCTGTCATCTTTAGAAGACAAATTGATATGTTCTTCAGAATGAGCCCTGAGTTTAGCTGGATTTTCTTTCCTTCAGTTCGTGGCTGCTGGAGATCACCTGGTCCATCACTGTCCCACCTGGAAATGGTGTGTGTCTCTGTGTGTGCCCGGGTCTTTCTAGAGTGGCGCAAGGAGCAGGGCCTGCATGACTGCTCTTCAAGGAAAGGAGAACCAGTGGCGGTGGGGGAGGGGGGTAGGGTTGGTGCCCTTTTGACGCTGAGCTTTCGGTGCTGAATGTATTCAGATGTATTCTTCAGTGGTCACCACCTAATGAACAGAAGTTCATATACTCTGGTCTGTTAGAAAAACAAAGTTGGAACTTGTATGTTAATTGTTTTCTGTTTTTCATTTCTGTCAGGTCAACAGGAGAAGAGGCAAAAGTAAAACCTTATTTACCAAAGGACAAGCAATTCTTACTAACTCGTAATGGTAAGAGAGTACAGATAGATAGACATTGTGAGGACATCCCCATGGAGAATCTGCTTTCATACTTAAAAATTAAAAGTAATACAGTGCTTTTATCAGGATTGTTTCATTTTGCTTTGTTTGAATGGGATCAATAATAATGTATAATACTGAATCAGTGGGTTGTGTGTGAGAGAGTATGATGGCAGTAAGGTTACTGCATTGATACTGAATCAGTGGCTTGTGTGTGAGAGAGTATGATGGCAGTAAGGTTACTGCATTGATACTGAATCAGTGGCTTGTGTGTAAGAGAGTATGATGGCAGTAAGGTTATTGCATTGATACTGAATCAGTGGGTTGTGTGAGAGTATGATGGCAGTAAGGTTACTGCATTAATACTGAATCAGTGGGATGTGTGTGAGAGAGTATGATGGCAGTAAGGTTACTGCATTAATGTGCATTCTGACATCACTGCCATGTGCATGTCAGTACCCTGCTACAAGCGTTGTAAGCAGATGGAATACTCTGATGAGTTGGAGGCCATTATCGAAGAGGATGACGGAGATGGAGGCTGGGTGGACACCTACCATAACATAGGTGGGTTTCTCTTCCACACAGCAAGTGCAGCTGCATCAGTTTTGTCTCTTCTGAATGTCTGTGCCGTATACTGATCTGAGGTAAACGTCATTCGCTGTTTCTTTCCAGGTGTATCAGGTATGACTGATGCAGTGCGAGAAATCACATTGGACAATAAAGTACGTGTCAAAGTCTCCATAATATTTTTACATCTTTTTAACTGCTGCATTGAATGTTGTCCATTAAATTCTATAAGTGGCCTCAAGCCCTGTCTGGGCCACAGGGTTTCATGATTTGCTTTTGGTTTCCCATGAAGGACAATATCAACATGAATGTGCATGTGGGCGCGTGCGGGAACGACGAAGACGACGATGACGACGAAGAGGCAGCTGACATGGAAGGTGTGTGCGTGGCCGCATCAAACCTCCAGATGGCCTCCATCCCTGTGATGTTGCTTTAAGCCCCCTGGTGGCGGCTTTGCGTAAGTGTAATGCAGGGGTTACCTTCTCGTTTCAGAGTACGAGGAAAGTGGCCTTTTGGAAACTGATGAGGTATGGGGTCCATTCCTGTTTGTTTACCAGGACTGGCACGCAATGTGTTGTGTAATAGGTCCACGTGCCTGTTTGCATGAGGGTCTGTGGCCTCTGTGTCCCTCCCCAGGCGACCTTAGACACCAGCAGAGTGTTAGATGTGAGCAAATCGAAAGTGGACCCTGGTGGCGAGGACGTCATTCTGCAGACACGGACCTATGACCTCTACATCACCTACGACAAGTATTACCAGACTCCGCGTCTCTGGCTCTTCGGCTACGACGAGGTGCCCGTCTCTGCCAGCGCGTCGCGTGGGCCGGGCGGCCGTGAGCGTGTGGCTGCTTGCATGTTCAGCTTTTGACAGTGTGTCTGATCTCCGTCTCACACAAGCACAGCTGCCTGCATCTAGCCTCCCTTTCCCAACATTCAGAGTTTGGTTCGTCGTCCTTTGGATGTGTGTGATGGTTCCTCACGTGGCTGTCGGCTGTCTCACAGGATCGGCAGCCGCTGACCGTCGACCAAATGTATGAAGACATCAGCCAGGACCACGTGAAGAAGACGGTCACCATCGAGAACCACCCACACCTGCCCCCCCCAGCCATGTGTTCCGTACATCCCTGCAGGTCAGGGCTGGGCTTCATGGCCGCTCCCCTCTGCCGGCTGAGCTGAATTGCTCACGGTTGCTCTCGCCCTCTTCTCCAGACACGCAGAAGTGATGAAGAAGATCATCGAGACGGTGGCAGAGGGCGGAGGAGAGCTGGGGGTTCACATGTATCCTCTAGAATGTGCCGGGGGGGGGAGGAATCGCAGGTAACCGGCCGAGGAGACGACGACTCTGTCAGACTGAAACACTCAAGGGGGGTGTTAATTAAGCCTCTTTCCATTTCATCTTCTGCCCAGAAAACTGGGATTCCTGAACAGTTCAGAAGCGTCACCAAAAAGTCATACGTTTCAATAAATGCATTTACTCATTGATAAAATGTATTAATTCATACCAGCTCCCTTTTGCAATATCCCAGCATATTTTAATAATTGAGGAATTGACACTGGCTGCATAGTTGATCACTGTCTGCTTTTTCAATTCTCTCTGCTCACTTTCCCAGCTTGTGTGGTTTCTCTTAACTCGCAGTTTCAGGTATCTTCTGATCTTCCTGAAGTTTGTGCAAGCCGTCATTCCCACCATAGAGTATGATTACACCCGGCACTTCACCATGTAATCTGCACACGGCAAGGCGGGGGCCGCGGCGGCTCTGATTGGCCCTGCTGCTGCTCGCCTCGTACCCGGCTCCGCTTCGCCGTTTCTTTCCTGGATTCACATTCGGAGCGTTTTGGGCCGTTGGGATTTTCAGGAACTCCTTGCATGGGGATTCAGATCGTTCCGGAAATCAAGACCGATGGGTATATTTTATGTTTGTATTCAGATCCACAACGAGCAAATCACACGCATATTCTGCAGCTTTATCTGGTGAAATGGTCCATCTGAGCTCTAGTATGGAAAACTTGTACACCGTCCCCAATAAGTAGATTCATTAATAGGAATCCGGGTTCCAGATTGTGCAGAAAAAGCTACCTTGTACTTCAGAACCATTCTGCCTAATCTGCCTCAGAATGTTAGGTGAATGTTTTTAAATCCTCTTTCGCTTCATTCTTTTGAAACCTCTTCATAAGCACATGTGATCTCTTCTCCCTTCCTGTCTCTGCAGAATTTATTGCGTAAAGCTTTTGCTGCGAGCATAATAGGTTAAACTTCGTGAAGGTCGTAACATCTGTGGCTGGGGACGGTGGGTGTCCTTAAATGCTATTGGATGGGTTCCCGGTCTCCCCCAGAGTCACGGATTTCATGTACTTTAGCAGGGTGTGCTCCTACCTCCAGTGTCTCTTAACCACCTCTGCTGCTGGTGCTGAACTGAAATATGTCAACCACCCCAAATCTCCTGATATCAGCACCATCCTTTTCCAGCAGACGTTTGGAGCTGTAACTAGCTGCAATTGTCATCTTTAGCAATTAAGATGTAAAGCTTCGGTTTGGAGTTAGAATTTGCACTTTTGGTTTAGTAATTTAAAAAACAGCCCCTCTTTCGGGAGCTATAGCCCATCAGTTTGAACCTTAAAGCGCGATTGGTTCCCTGTACGTAAAGCTTACAAAACGCCATTAGAACCGTGTCACAAAGTATGTTACTCGTATATTATTCGTATTCCGGTATATGTCAGGAAGTCATGTGTGCCTGTATATTTTAAGAAAAAAAGTTGTCGATGTTATACGTCAAACGAAAAACAACATGAAAACTGAATGCGGCGTTTATATTACGATTTTGGACGTGGTGTGTTTGCTTTTTGTGTCCTACATGTAAAGCATTTCACGTACAGTGTGATCTAACACTGCAGTTCGCTGTGGGCCCACGTGCGTTATGCGTCGGCGGTGGGCAGTAGGAGAGACGAGAGTGATTCTCTACGCGCGAGTAGCCGGGGTAGTAATTTACATCTGTTACCTAAAATATGCAATTAAGCGAACGAAGTAGTTCTTCATTTTAAAATACTTACCTTGCCACTAGACGTTTAATTGGAAAAAATACGGGCATATAGTTACGACTGTTAACGGTAACTGATTAAAAACGAAATTTTTCGGCATTCTCACATTTATTGTACATTATAGCGGCTAATTAAACAGCTTTTCAGGTTTTAATATCGGCTAAGTCGTCTGTATGTTCGTGTGGAGCTTTAAGGCAATGTAAGTTATGCGTCAAAATGTACAAGACGCTTCGTGCGAATATTCTTATTTTGCTCACAGTTTCCTATCGGCTTCATTTTTCATTAAACTGACTTGCGTCATAATTCCCGATGTACGCGTACATGCGCACTCCTGCTGTTTGCCTTGTCTGTGACTGTCGTGGGGGGGGTCTTGAATGTTTTACTACATATAAATAAAAGTCTCACAAACAGTGTTTCTGTTCATTTATTGCGAAAATAGTCAAGTCTGTAATTGTCGATTTTCAAATAAAACTACTGCTGATGCACAATTTACATCTATATTTGCAGGTAATCTAGTTGGGATTGGGCGATGTATTTGTAGATTTGTTTTCCACACCTTTCATTTTATTGCAAAGTTTGACTTCAATATAATTGTTATAAAATGTATTTGTTCTAAAGAAACGATAAAATTGAGAATAATTCCTAAAATTATTGTTAATAATAACAGTTCCTAATTTAGGCCTACGCCATGCTCGGGTTTACTGTCACCAAAACAATATGTTGGTTTTAATTCCAAATCCATTATCTGTCGAGTTAATTATAAGCCGTATACTTACAAGTTTCCATTTTTAAAAAATGTTTGAAAATTAGGGGCGGCATGGTGGTGCAGTGGTTAGCACTGTTGCCTCACACCTCTGGGACCTCCGCCTGGGTCACATGTGTGTGGAGTTTGCATGTTCTCCCCGTGTCGTCGTGGGGTTTCCTCCGGGTACTCCGGT
>JAODJW010000079.1:1752340-1767112 GCA_026777045.1 Hyperopisus bebe
GTATGTGTACTTACTTTTCTCTTGATTTCTTCAACTATTACAGTGAAAAAGCAGCTAGAACAGACATTAAGCTACTTCTTACAACTTTTAGAACAGAAAACCAAAAAGGGGTTTTGTTCCCATAAAATAATCCCCAAATGTGTCTGTGTGTCATAGAGAGCAAGATGGGGTAGGTGGACAGAGAATTTATCCACAGCAATCAATACAATGTCATTTTTATAATTATTATTTATTTGTTGCTGGCCAAATAAGGGGTCTGACTGTTTAAAAGCAATTTAAAATTGAAGGGGATGCTTGTGTTATTTTATTGTTCTATCTTCTGTCTCTTCAAATAACAGTTATGGTGACCCTTTACATAGCTAGTAGCCTACATTGTGATACGTAGCCCCATTCGGAATAACGGTAATCCGGATTTGGAAATCTTAAAAAACATATATCTGGATCAGGGTGATGCAAACCAATGTTGTTTTTCATAACCGGCACAAAAGTAAGATGGACTACCTAATCCTGGAGAGCAAAACGTGGGATTTCCAAATCAGGAACATTCGGATCCAGATGAAACTTCTTGAACAGCCGGGACCGGGAGACACGAAAATGTACTTGATCGGAGACAGAAGGAGCGCCTCCTTGGCGCCCTGTGATTGGCTCTGTGCTGACACGTGACGCGGGCGAGCGCCACTGCGGGAATGTTTGATCTACCTTGGTGGTCCGGCCATCCGAGAGCGGGATCTAATATATTTATTTGTGTTTAAAGATTCCACTGAAGTAGCACGAGTGTGCAAAACTCGTACTATTTGTACCATGTCCTTCAAACACTAAAATAAAGCAATCCTGAGCGTTATTTTATCTCTTGAACATTGCTGTAATGTCCACTAAATAAATCAATAAAGTAAAAATTGCTGAAATGTACAAACTCAGCGTCTAAA
Organism: Hyperopisus bebe; assembly: GCA_026777045.1. NCBI lineage: Eukaryota > Metazoa > Chordata > Actinopteri > Osteoglossiformes > Mormyridae > Hyperopisus > Hyperopisus bebe. The sequence goes on from JAODJW010000079.1 coordinate 1,753,267, forward strand.
ATAAAATCATGCATTTTCTGCTGTGCATGTATTTATTCAGTTCGGCTTTTTCCTTTGTGTTGGGGGGGGGACGATAGTCTTCTCCGAAGTCTAGAGCGAAGACCACCCACGAACCGTTTTCTTCCGACGAGGGGGGACTCACCAGCTGGGGTGGGGAACCGAGACGGAGAAGGAGCCGCGAGTGCTGGGCGCCATTGTAGCCAGCAGCTCCTCTCCGCTTGATTCTGCCAGGCAAGGCGAAGAGGAAAAAGTTTCCAAGTCGTGCAGCGGATTGGACCGATATCTGCGGCCAGCTTGTCGGATGGAATGGAGACATGAGGGCTGGAATTAGCGCGTACGAGGTAAGCAGGCGGAGAGGGACGTGCCGGATGGCCATTGTCCGGACAAAGAGAAAGTTGTAAGTCGGTACTGCGGGGTAGAGCATCGTCCGGGTAGGTCGGGCGCAAACGCTCTCGATGCATCAAACTTATATTTCGCTTTTTCGAGTGCGGACAAATACGAGTGAACGTGCATTTCAGGCTGTACGAGCAAGATTAACGAGGCCAGGGTTACTTAAAAAGGGGCCTTGGCAATTCATTAGTTACAATGCATGTAGATGAACCGCTTATTTATCTCACGAGAGATTTAGATCTTAAAGGAGCGAGGACGAGACATTTGTACTTTTTCCCCCCAAACAAACCATAGTAGTAAACCGTTTTAGGAGTTGGTGTATGTGTATAGTAAACGTAAATTAATGCGCAATATTTAGAATGCTAGAAAGAAAACTTAAGTTTGTTTGGGCCGTAAAGGAAACGATTGGCGAGACTAGAGGAAATCCTGAGCCATTAAGTGGGAGGCTCAGCAATGCCAAAGAAATGTGCGATCGGCCTCCAACTCAGCCAATTTAGGGAAAGTACAAGAATGTGCTTCAGTGACACTTCGTCTGTTTGGTTATCTTAGATAGAATAAAACTAAAACAATAATCACATTGTTTTAAAAAGATATTACTTTTCCCCAGAAATTCATTGCTCAAAGACGGAGTTATGCAAGCTTAGTTTTTGATACAATGCTTCTAAAACATTAGAAACATCAGAAAAATTGTATTCAGGTTGTTTCAGTGTTTATGTCGGTAATTTTGGAAGCGTGTTAACCTGTAGTATATTAGATGTTATTGTGGAAACTGATGTGTGTATAAAATTGCGTGTAGATTCACGTTTAAACCAGTTTCACTCCAGTAATTAAGAGAGTGTAGACATTTTCCTACCTGTCCCACAGGGTAATGAGCATGTTCTGATTGGAGGGCCATGAGGCCAAATGTTGACTGGGCTATCAAAGTGTAGCCCGGTGATGTGTGAGGAAAATGAACGTAAGGCTGATGAAAGGCCGCCTGTTTAAAGGTCTGAAGGTCCCCGCTGGTGCCTCTGTTCCCCTTGCAGTATCCCAGCATGCCTGTCTGGCTCCAGTGGCGCAGTCCCTCGTAATGAACAGCAGTGGGAATGGGTCTGAGGAGGACCGGTGGCAGAGTGGGTCCAGCGGAGCGGTGGTGCTGGAGTCCGTCTCCATGCTGGTGATCACCCTGCTCGCCTGCCTGGGTAACCTGCTGGTGGTGGTCACCCTGTACCGGAAGCCCTACCTGCTGACTCCCAGCAACAAGCTGGTGTTCAGCCTGACGCTATCCAACCTGGTGCTGTCCGTTCTGGTGCTGCCATTCGTAGTGACCAGCTCGGTGCGGCGCGAGTGGCTGTTTGGCGTCGTCTGGTGCAACTTCACCGCCCTTCTCTACCTGCTGATCAGCTCTGCCAGTATGCTCACCCTGGGAGCCATCGCCATTGACAGGTTGGGGTCCTGCCCAGTGCAGATGGGCATTATGTTCCGGAGGGTTGTGGGCGTACCCGTTTTCTGAGATCAGTGATTAAGGCCAATTGCTTGCAAGGACATGTCTAAACGGTGACAGAGCACTATGTATGCCCTCAGATCCAGTCTTCATCCAGTCGTGAGACCTATCGGGTTTTGCTTCTGCCAAACACAAGGTTAAACTTCATTGCTGTTCACTTGATTTTGTCGACTTCATTGGTTTTATCGTTAAATGTCTGTGCAAGGATACAGAGCTACTTTGTTTACGCCGTTCTCTGGGATGATCATTATATCTTACCAGTTTCTACCTGTAGATGGATGGTATGGTGGTAAATCCATCTTGCCATTGAGGCCCTGGGCTTAGAAAGCCTCTCTATGTCCTTCCAGGTACTATGCGGTGCTCTATCCCATGATCTACCCCATGAAGATCACGGGCAACCGCGCGGCCGTGGCCATCGTCTACGTGTGGCTCCACTCATTGCTAGGTTGCCTTCCGCCGCTCTTCGGCTGGTCCTCCTTCGAGTTTGACCGCTTCAAGTGGACGTGTACGGCGGCGTGGCACCACGTGGCCTCCTACACGGCCTTCTGGGCCGCCTGGTGCTGCCTGCTGCCCTTCCTGGCCATGTTGGCCTGCTATGGCGTCATCTTCCGGGTGGCCCGCGTCAAGGCGCGCAAAGTCCACTGCGGCACTGTGGTGGTGGCCCAGGAGGAGTCGGCATCCAGGAACGGCCGCAAGAACTCTAACGCGTCGACTTCCTCCAGCGGCAGCCGTCGGAGCCTGGTATATGCTGGCAACCAATGCAAGGCCTTCGTCACTATTTTGGTCGTGCTCGGAACTTTTCTAGTGACTTGGGGGCCCTATGTGGTGACCATCTGCACTGAGGCCCTCTGGGGCGAGGGAAGTGTCTCCCCAAGCCTGGAGACTCTGGTCACATGGCTGTCATTTGCTAGTGTGGCCTGCCACCCGCTCATATATGGCCTGTGGAACAAGACTGTGCGTAAGGAGCTTCTGGGAATGTGCTTCGGCGACCGCTACTACAGGGAGTCGTTTGTCACACGCCACAGGACAGCACGTCTCTTCAGCATCTCCACCCGCATCACCGGTGAGTGCTGGGCACGTCTGGAGAATGGGTGGACAGTAGGTGGGGTATGAGCTCTCCTCCTCCACCTTGTATACAGGGTGTGTTTTCCTGGTCTTGCTCTGAGATAAGCATTTTGTAAAGTGAGCTCTTTCCCTTAGCAAGTTCAGTCAGGCTAACTGATCATTTAGCTACTGTCCCTTTGCAAAGATCACCAGCCACCCCCAATCACTGTTCGTTAAATAAGATGTTGGTGGAGAATCTGCAGTTGCGGAGATGTGTGAATGAAATGATGCTTTAATTTGCCCTCTGCACGAGTACAGGTATACTGGAATGCTTCCTTTTGCATGTACCATTTTGTTTACTTTTGAGAAACGCACAGACACAGAAACTCAAGTGAGAGTGAAGATTAGGTCTGAGCATGGGGCCAGACCATTTACCCGGAGCCTGGCGTGGCGTTTTGGCTTTTGATCACCGGCACAGTGTCACATACTGCCTCTATGCTCATATGAATCCCATAACCTTCGTAACCAGTGACACTCTCAGCTATGGACAGTAGAGTGACACTTGACTTTGAGATTGTGAAGCAGTGTTGCTATGCACTGTGTGTCAGGCCTCCTGGTATTAACTGTAGAGTGAACCATGCACTGTGTGTCAGGCCTCCTGGTATCAACTGTAGAGTGAACCAGGCACTGTGTGTCAGGCCTCCTGGTATTAACTGTAGAGTGAACCAGGCACTGTGTGTCAGGCCTCCTGGTATTAACTGTAGAGTGAACCAGGCACTGTGTGTCAGGCCTCCTGGTATTAACTGTAGAGTGAACCAGGCACACCTGACTTCACTGTGCTGTCAGCTGAACACTGTTTACCTTGAAAATCCAGCTGACTTTGATTCTATCTCCTATGTGAAGATCAGGTAAGTGTTTTTTTTTTTTTTTTAAGCAGTGACTGAAATCAGTGCCGTTGCATCACTTCCTGTCACGCATGGCTGCAGGTGGTATGTGTGTGGTCATACGGGGCTGGCTGAGTGACTGCGTCTCCTTATAGATCTGGGGATGTCTCCACACCTAACGGCTATACTTGCGGGAGGGGGCCAGCTCCTGGGACACGGCAGCAGTACTGGGGACACCGGCTTCAGCTTCTCCCAAGACTCAGGTGAGCTAAGTACATGGGGGGGGGCACGTTTGTCTCTCTGGGCCGTCTGAGCTGCTCCTCCCCCCTGCGTTTCGTAATCTCTCTGCCCCAGCTTGCCCGAGGCTGCGGGACGCCCTTTCTGAGCGCAGTGCTGTTGTTCACCTGCTGTTTTCTGAGTTGCTAGTTAGATGGCATTCACTCTGTCCCGGAGATGGGCGTGTGGGGGGGGCCGTGCGCACTGCTTTTTCACTCCTAAGTGATGAGAGCCCTTGCAGGAAGTATCCCCGTCTGAGGTACGGTGGTGTCCAACATCTGCTGCTCTTCTTCTCAGGTACAGAGGTCCTGCTTCTGGATAACTTCTCCTCGGATTCACACCCTCCCCACAACACTGGCAGCTCGACAGCGAAGAGGAGGAGCTCTGTGACGTTTGAGGATCAGCATTCCCGAGGCAAGTGTGCCATCATCTCAACAGGCTGCTGCTGTGTCTGGTGTACAGGCGGTCCCCAGGGTCCGTTCCCTATGTCTGCCTTTAAATTCAATTTATAGGCAAGTCGGAAAAATAATACATGATAGTAACTAAATACGATACTGTGAGTCAACGAACCACCACATGCGCCTCCCACTCATTTCATGTTCTTGATTCCTATATTTTTTATAGTTTATCCATCTTCTGTAAGAACTTATCCTAGGCTGGGTTGCTGGGGGGGAGCTTATCCTGGAGGTTATGGGTGCAAGGCAGGGAACAGGCCAGGAGGGGGCGCCAACCCGTCACATGGCGCACACGCACCTACGGACAATTTTATAACTTCAATTACCCGCAGCATGTTTTTGGACTGTGGGGGGGGGGAACTGGAGTACCCAGAAGCAGCCCTGGAGATTCAAGCCCAGGTCACAGACACGTGAGAGACACCAGTACTCACCCCTGTGCCACCCACATTCCATTCCTTTTAAATGGAAAAATATGCCATGGAAAATACCATTAATAGAAAAAAAAATTGGGTAGCAATTATGCAATAAGAACTAACTAATGTCCTTCATTGTTTTTTTTTACATTTCATATATTTACATGATGTTTCATTTGGTTCATTTTTTTTAATTGACCAAGTGTTAATTGCGGTAGAGCACACGATGTTACACTGCAAAAAAGCTTAGCACGTATCTGCTAACAATCAAATGAATAACCTGAGAGATTGAGTCTTGCAGACAGTGCAAACTTAAAATTAAACTTAACCCAGCTTGAATATTGGACCATAGTGTCAGTTTGTTGATTGCTGACAAACTGCACTTTTCATTCTTGTGAAATTTTTTTGCAGGTCGAATTCTTCGTCGCAGTAGCCCTTCTGTTTTCAGCAAAGTTTGGCTGAAATTTAGTATTTTGATAATTTACAGTTTGATCTTGAGCAACATTACTAAACTATGAAAAAAAAAATTGGCAGGAATACTTGCTTGCAATGCATCCCAAAATAAAAGGGTAAATGCATGAAAAACTGCCATTTTAAAATTTGACCCATAGCTGAGGACCATCCTAAAGAACTGTCACCTGGAAAGCTGTGGCTGAAGTCACTAACTTTTTTGTGGGATTTTTTTTTTTTCCTTTAGCAAATGTTGGTTCGCCTCCAGTCCAAGTCAAGGCTGAGATCCACCAGTCCCTGGACAGCTATGCCTCCAGCCTGGCAAAGGTGATTGAGAGCGATGCCAAGCTCCAGCTCTTTGGGGAGGAAGGCATGTTGCCCAGTCGCACACCAAAGCGGCTGCCACGCTACCTGGACGGCCAGAGGTTGAGGCTGGAGAGCATCGATGAAGGCATTGTCAATGACGAGCTTGAAACGATTTGTGTGTAGTCATTTTTTTTTTTTTTAAATTGTGTGGTTAATTCCTGTTTATATATATTGTAGTGTGGTATCGTGTGTTTTTTGGAAACTTTTATATGTTCATTGGAAAATTGTACACATTTAATTTGTGCAACTAAACCTTTTCCATCATGGTTGTTGCTTTGGTTCAAGTTTGAATTCCACATTCAAGGTTATGGGTAAAATGCACCTTTTGGGGTTCTCACATCACGCTCTAGAACCTTCCCCTCCTCCTCAAACAGAATCGGCACCCCACTTAGGGCTGTGCAGTGGTGCCTTTTATTGACAAGGCAGAGGAGTCTTCCGTGGCATTCTTTGACACCAGGGAGCACTGTGTGAACAGATTTTACTTAGTGTGACTTCTGGCCGTAAGTTTACATGCAGGTATACAAAGTCTTTCAGCCTTCAGCTATGAAGAAAGCACACCTCAAAGGGTTAAACAATAGCTTTTGGGGCAGAGGAAAAGTATTGCACTTTACATGTTCAAGCTCCAGCCTCTTATAAAACCTGGAACCGGACCCCATTCCAATGCGCCCGTGAACCCCGTTCACATTGTCCTTTACACAAACGTTAGTACTAAAAAAGGGGAGGGACTGGAAATTGCACTACTGTTCTGTTACAGAAATATTCCACGCTGGTACAAAACAAAATGTTCAAGTACTCTGTAGCAAAAGTTTAAAAAGAACAAGTCACTATGGCTCATCTTCATTCTCCTGGCCAGAACCTTCCGATCGATCGCCCTCGGTTCGGTCTGAGGAAGAGAGAAGAGAAGGCAGCTCTGACAAAGGACTGTGGACACTGAAGGAACAAGACTTGGTTTTTAACAACGGCAACCCAAGCAAACAGCAGGAACTGTATAGTGAAATGCACCTGGTTAATACAATGCCAGCCTGCTCCTTTAAACAGATGCTAGCTAAGTTAAGGTAAATTGCTTAGTACAGATGAAGCACAAACAAAGATGGACAGGGCCTGCACAATGCTAGACAAAATTATTTTGGATTTACATATTCATTTGCAATCCTTGATTTTAGTGTCTGCATCAGGGATGCAACACGCTAAAGCAGCTGTCCCTGGGAGTCACCATGCTCACCAGTCCTGATGTGGTTGAGTGAGGCTAACATCCTCAGCATGAAGGAGGCAGGGACTGTGATGGTGTTCCTGGTCTCCTCCAGCATCAGCTCATTGCGTGCTATCACCTGTGAGGAGATCCAGGTGTTGACTCAAGTGACATAACACTTTGCATTCAGACTCACAGGGAAGGTCGGCTTGATGCATTCATATGATGTGCTGTTACCAGAGAACAGGCTTTAGAGTGGTTTGGTTCATGGGCTGCAGGACAGGGACCACGTCACATACCCGCTACTTGGGGGGTGCAAAGCAGGGAGCAACCAGATGAATGAAGTTCTTATAATTGTACATGGATATGGAACATGTAAAACGTGTGCAGAGGGCAGGAAGGCCACAAAGTCCGCTTACCTCGTCGGCAAGAACCCTGTTGAAGGATGGCAGCTCTTCCAGTGGGGACCAGATCTTGATATCATAGTCTATTCCAGAAGAAGCCAGGACTGGAAAAGAGTGGAAGTAGCACGAATGAGGAACCACTGACCATGAAGTTTTACTGCCATGTACCAAAGGTGTGTGAAACCAAAAGTAACGCATTGCATTGTGGGATAATCACTGGGGTCGTAGGGGTGGGGCTGCAGGCAGTTGACCACATGGTTGTCGGCCTCCAGCAGCATCAGGTGCTCCGCTGTACGCCGGTCCCAGATGAAGATGTGGCCGCAGTCAGACCCACTCATCACAAAGCCGTTTCCCCAGAAGCAGGACTCTTTGATCTGCAGAGAAGCGAGTGCTTCTGTCAGGCTGCCGCACGCCAGGCGAGCCTCCGTCTGCCAACACGCCTTAACGAAAGCCTGCTAAGCAATGGCTGCAAGTCCGAGTGCTCCGTGCTGTGCAAGGACACTGGATAGACGGTCTGAAGTACTGGGCAAACAGCTTTTGATGAAGCGTCTTGAGGAGTTACACATTAGCCCCACAATCCTTAGCTGCGGTACACACCATTGTCCTGGAGTTGCGGTGGCCCTTGTATACCATCTTGACTGTTGGCCTGCGGATGTTCTGCGTCTCGCTCTCCTCCATCTCCCGCCTCTCCTTCCTCCTACGGAACAGCTCCTGAATGCGGGCTGCTGCAGAGCGCCTGGGGCGGGGGGGAGGGGGGGGGTGATGGAAGTCAGGACCGGCAGGCAACTGCACCTCCATCACACAAAAGCCATTTGCTTCAGATCTTTCATGACGAAGGTAATCTGATCACCCAAGGAGCTAAAACTCTGCTTCTAAAAATAAATCTCATGCTCACTAACCACAAAATACCACTGATCGATTGTGAAACGACCCCCAAGAGATATACTTGGCTTACAATCCAGCATCCACACTGAGATGGTTAGTGCTAATGTTCTGAAGTGAGAAGTCGATAATGCTTGAAAGTCCCAAACGGAAGCCTTTTTCTGCCTGGAGAAATGGAAATTTTATTTTTTTCCTGTGAAATAGTCTGTAAACATCAGGCTAACAATCATATCTCCAGTAATTTGGCCAATAGCACAGTCCAGATTTCTCCAATAGGTTACTGAAGGGTTATAGGGTACACATACTCATTTAGCTCACACACATGAAGTGCTCTGATATCTTTGTTCTCAAATACCAGGAAGGGGGGACTTGATGTTACTTAATGCATTAATCAATAAACTACCATCTGATTACTCATCTCTTGTAATATCAAGCCAATCTGATAACTGCATGTAGTCAGTCACTCTCTGACAAGCTTTCTGAAAGCTGGCTGAAAACTTTGCTCAGCAAAGGACATTTTTTAGGGATATTATAATCTGGTATGGGCAAGATATTACTATTTAGTGTGAAATCAAAAGATGGATATTTAAAACTATATAGTGTAATTATGAACTTGACACAGAAATAGTTACAGCTCAAGTAAAACAGACAGTAAACAAAGTTGGGGCATCAAATATACTTTTCACTATGGTTTTATGTCACATTGCATATGCTGTATTTTTTGTGCATTTCCATTTTAAACAGCCGTTATACTTTGCTGTGCATGTTTTAAATGTTACATTCATGCAGGGTGAGCCTAAAGGGTTACGGTGCTATTAACACCACAAAACACGAGTCAGACTTTAGGGTGAGGTAAACCTCTTACAAACAGGTTCCATATCATTTACAAATACAATGTAGCCATTTATCGTGCAAACGCTGAAAAACTGCGGTGGCTCCTCCATGCCTTGTGCCCGCAGCTTCCGGGATGGGCTCCGAACCCCCCGTGACCCAGACGGAAAAGCGGGTGGGAAAATGGATGGATGGATGGATGCTGTGCTACTCATTGCTGAGGACTCGAATGGCTGGACCAAGCCAAAGGGATGGCCACGACCATTTCCGTATGGCGAGACTGGACAGCGTGGCGGCCTGGGGGGGGGGTTTCACCAGTGTGGTTGGTGCGGCGACACGGAGACTCGCTGAACCTGTGCAGGTTCCCCAGCCTGACCTGCTCCAATCAAGCCCTGTGTGACCCTTTCTGTTCATTTACATAGAATATCTATGCAAACTTTTTCTGAACTTCAAACATTCATCAACTGAAAGTGAAAATTTTTATAAAATGTATGCAGTAATGTTCATAGCCGCCATATCAGACAGGCACACTGCATGCCCCTAAAAATATGCCTGTCATGCCAGGAAGAGAGAAATCGGAGGATGTTGGGGGAGAATTTCTATTCTGTGTGAAGCCAGACCAGTGGGTGCAGGACCTTCTACTCTGGCAAAAGACTGACGGAATACAAATGAGATTGCAATTGTTTAGGAAAAAGTAGCGAGAGACTGTTAGGAAGATGATTAAATGATTTTAAAATGAGTTTCTCAATTGTTTTGGCACATCTCAAATGGCAATTAACCTTTGCACAACAATGTGTAATCCCCTCACCGTGAAGTCACTTCTGCACAGAACATTCCTCATTAAACTTTTGCAAAGTGTGAAACAAATTTTTGGAAGGATTCAGGAACACTTTCCACAGTACATGATTTTGGTTGATTTTGTCTAGATTTGACCAATTTAGAAAGTCCATCAGATCTTTACATGTGCATGCGAGTGCTTCTACTTAGCAGCGAACTTAGTGCAAGCCCTACAGAAACTAGGTCCTTTGACAAGAATAATGGTGCTTTTCCACTGGCATTCGGGAATCGAGCCGCACCGCAAAGAGAACCTAGTTACAGCACGGTTCCAGCTTACTTCATTTTTGCACTGCAGAAGAGTCGGATCGGTAAAGGCGCTGCTAGAACTGGAGAGTGAAAGTGGTGTGAAACCGAAGCGAGTCATTTAATTTACTGTCCATATGGTGTATATCATGATTTACTGTGTGCTAATTTCCACTAGCACATCTGTGAGAATTGCCATGTTATGTTAGCATCAAGCGCTAGCAGAATTAGCATTCACTTGAGCAAATTTGCAATGCAAATCAGTTCCTTTCAGCTGTTCTAAAGTACTTTAAGCAGGAGGTTGGAAATTTAAGGTCTGAGTTATTGGGAATGCATCAATACATTGCGATGTGTGATACTACTAATGAAGAATATTCAGAAAATGCCCTCTTTTCCTTCAGATATTTCATGCATAGACGCAGATCACTGGCGTCTCTGTGCTTTGTGACCAATCAGATGGTGGTGATGCATCCAGCTTGATTAGGTCATACTGTACTTTCAGTCCTGCTATTAAACAGGACCACGTCAGCTAAGTTATGGCCTGGGTATGGCTAAGATATTTTACAATGGAAAAGAGTTTGGTTCTTCGTGGCAGTAGAAAACCACCCTAAGAATCAGTTTGCTTCAGAAAAATGATCAGTCAGTGAGTGAGAACAAAAAAATGATTCATTGTATTAGGATTGTAGGGACCAGAAGCATACCTGCACTGAAATTCTGACAATATATCTAAGCATTTTGACTCATGGCTGAAACAACAATGTACGTACTTTTTCTGGCAGTGTATATGTCATTGATGGAATCATTTACTTTTGAGACATGACTTAGTTTTGGGTGCAGACGTAGATACTTACAGCCTTTCGCAGTTTATTCATACTGTTGTGCTATATGCATAAACTGATTTCAGAAATGCTCAGTCACGAGAATGTTACGTTTCATGAAATGTGCCAAAGCAATTGAGAGAAAGTTTCAGTGCTTTGTGACTTAACGATTTACATCCCTTAAAATCACCTTAAAGTATTTCCAATACGGCTCATGATTTTTAAATTAAGTACTCTGCAATGAGCTTAAAGGGTATGAAATGTACCCACTAAGCACAGAGAGACAGATCACATTTAAAGATTAATATATTATAAATTACAGGTACATTTACATTAGGTTATGCAGCTTTTAATAATGGACTGTTTCATTATAGCATCACTTCATCTGCTAAGACCAGCGTTTTAAATTCTGGTAAGCTGAAAAGGTACCATAGCCAACAAAACTAGACAGGTTGATCCAAACAAACTAATATTTTAGCAAATCTAACCACATTAGCTGATGATCTTCAGGAAGAACAAAAAAAAAAAAAAAATTCAAGACATCAAGCTTCACATTCAGAATTTAGCAAAAATCAATTCCAAACACATGCCAGGTCACAAACACAGCAAGCATTGCATTATGGGAATCTCATCCGGGGGTCGCAAATCCAAGAGTACGGATGCTGCCGCCCATTTCCAGTTTCCCCCACCACTTATGACAAGGGCACACAGGCATAACTGAAATATTCAATGCAGTTAATTCACACCCCCCCCCCCCCACCTAGCGGTGCATGGAGCAGTGCAAACCGGCTCTGTACTCGCAGCCAGGTGCTCTAGTGCCCCGCGGAGGTGCCGTCAGTTAGCTGCTGGGTCGAGCTCCTCAGCACGCACACTCTAAACACCATGACAGTGACTTTAGAGGGTCAGACAGAATCAGCCAGAACCTCCACATTCAAACCTCATCGAGGTGTTAAAACAGGTGCAAGTTATAATGGACGGGAAGTGAGAGAGCGGCCTTTTACCTTATCATCCTATCACCTACGGCCGATCCTCTGAAATTAAATCTACAGGGAGGAACACAGTTCACTTATGACAAGACTAGACATTCTTTAGAAACAACTGGGACAGCCGGGGGGGGGGGGGGGGCGCACAGCACAGCAAGAAACAGAATTGAGGATTTTGGAACAAAGGCACCAGTGAGAAAAAATGTAATTTACTGGCAGCTGGTTGAAAATGACAGATCAGCTTTAGGGAGATACAGTGGGGCTGAGTAGCTCCGTGGTGGGTGGGGGGGCAGGGGTACAGGATCAGCAGCATATAGGCAGGCTACACTCAGAGGCACTAAACTGTGGATCAACATGCCCTGGCTACAGGCTTACAGATGCTATTAAATGCCTTCGCCTGGAACCCCCGTGATCCAGGACAGCCAAAGCCAGACATTAATCCTCCCAAAGCAGGAGAGGGGGCCACAAAAATAAATAAAACTGCAAAGCCACTTTTAGCACCACGTCATCTCATTTCCTGGACGTGGGAAACCGAGCTGCCTCACTAGAGGGCGCTCTCATAAAATTTGCCAGTCACAACCCCAACGGTGCTCCATGACGTGCTGGTAGTCTTACCTGGGGCTCTGTCCTGAGCGGAACCGCGAGTGTATGAGGATGGGGTCGTCGTCACTGTCGTCCGAGTCCTGGCGGGCCTGAGAGCCCTGCGACGCAGAGCTTCTCCTTTCCGATGGCTCACCCCTCCAGAAGGCCTCCCTGGGGGCCTCGGGGGTCTGTGGGTCCAAGATGCCCTCTGTGGGCGGTTTGTCAGCGCCAGACTCCCCCAAGGGACACTCTACACCAGTGAAGGCCTTTTCCGGACCACTCTCAGTGCTCTGTGCTTCTGCTGGGGCCGTCTCGGGCTCCATTCCACTCGTCCCGGGTACTTCTGATGCAGGCGGATCAGCTGAGAGACATAACAGACGGTCTGCCTCAAATGCATCCATATATAATCACTGCAAGATTCAGAGACATCACACAGCTAACATCTCAGTGCGGAGTCAGCAAATGCCAACATGTCTTTAGGGGGGAAATCGGGGTCACATGTCCTGCCTCACAGCTCCGCCCACAGGTCTCACCTGGCTCCTGGGTGGAGTCCCCTGGGGTTGGCTGCTCCATGCTCAGAGGGCTCTGGCTGTCTACTTCGGCCCCCTTGCGGCTGCTGCTGTTGCTGCCCCCCCTGGAGGTACAGCCCCGGCCACTCCTGGGCAGTGAGCAGGAAAAGGAGGCGGTCACTCCCAGAAGCAACAAAGCCACACCCAGGGGAAGGAGGAGGCCACACCCAGAAGCAACAAAGCCACACCCAGGGGAAGGAGGAGGCCACACCCAGAAGCACAGAAGCCACACCCAGGCTTCAGTGTCACAGACAGACAGACAGACAGACAGACCGGCCGGCCGGCCATGGAGTTGTGGCAACGTTCAGTATTTAGATACTTGTGTCTAGATTCCGTACCAACAGACAGATCATACGGGGAAATAGATGCATGTCAGACTGGGATAATCAGATTGATTGATAATCAGGTGTGGGAATCTCACTGGGAGCTGCGTGTGAGACTGGCATGCTGCTGGGAATACAGCCGCCTGAAGTTTATACACATTTACTCAAGTAAAAGACAAAAGGCTGTGTGCGAGTTCAAAGTCGCAGGTTGGAGGTCAGGGGCAATCCGTACTCAGTCCAAAATACTCAAATCAATTTTAAGAAATAAGGAGTTGTCCAGCGTTTCAAGTCCAGTCCCTGGGGACCTCCCAGCACACCAGTACCAGGTACTCGGTATTTTCATTGCTAGGTTCAGGTGTGGGGGGGGGGGGGGCCGGCAAAAATGGATCCATAAAAGGGATTGATCACTATAACCTTGAGCACT
>JAODJW010000079.1:1782014-1794391 GCA_026777045.1 Hyperopisus bebe
TTACTCAACTGGTATGACATCCTGCAATACCCTGCACAAATGATACAACCAGGGATGGAACTTGCTCACGCCCACTCGCCGGTGGCAAGTAATTTAGACAAAGGGCAAGTATAGAAAAAAAAAAACCTTGAATGCTGGACAATATTCTTTACTGCGCTAGCCTGAGTGGCTAGTAGCAAAGACTCTTAAGCTCCGCCCATGGATATAAGTCTCTGGCCAATCAAATCAGACATTTAAAAAAAACCCAAAGTGGGACATCAGCTCTCTGCTCACAGCTGCTATCCATCTTAAGAGAACCCCAACAGCTAGGATTCATTTCCGACAGTCAGGTCAGCAAACTTACTGAGCTGGGGTAGAGTGCTGCACTGCATTAATGAGACCAATGTAAAGCATCCATGTATCTATATGCTGTGCATTTATGGCATTAATGGCGAAGTTGGAAGACTGCAGCTGCACAAAGCAGGTCTGGGATCGTGTCCACACGCAGTCCTCAGTCACAAGGCTATGGGCATAGAAGGGTGTTGTGTAAACTGCCGCCTAAAATCCGCATGCACTGGCACAGCACCTCATTGGCTGCAAATCTCACAGACTGACCAATACCTCACCGCCCTGAAACCCATTTCCATAAAAGGCTTACATTCAAAATTACTGAACAGATGGTCATCCCCCCCTCCCCTCTGTAATGCTGTCATGATTTGACCCAAGAATCTGGAGACAAATGCATCTTCAAGCACAGACTGCTGGAGTCTGGCTACAAACTTTCAGGTGTTTTAGTTGGGGGGGGTCCTGAGCTGACCACTATGAAATTCATACTGGCCTTGAATAAGGATGGAGCGTGTCAAAGCAGCGCCACCTCAGCAGACCAGCCAGGCTCATTCGGAATGATTCACCTGTTACCTTGCAGGGCGAATGCAAATTACTCATATTACTAAGGCAGCAATACTAGAAGCATAGGTGGGTGTACAAGAAGGGACAGCAAGGGAAGACGCAGCAGGAGCGCCATGGGATCCGCTAGGGTGTTGCCAATCTGCATGAACTACTCAGCCAAATCTGAACTCGCAAAGCTAACGACTGCCTGCCAAAACAAGCCAGACGACAACTTAAGATGGGAGGACAGCACAAAAATGTCTGCATGCCAAAGCCAGAAAACACAAATGAGTCGACCGAATGCAGTCTGGACCAAGGTCATGCCGGCGCTGACGCAAACACCTATGGGCTCTGTGTTTCTGTACAAGGCCCAGCATCTCCGCAGCCAAAGCAGACAAGGATCCGGCCCAACACCCGCGCCTATAGGTGACCGCAAGCCCTTCTGCTACACTGCCGTCTGGAGCAGAATCCAAAACAATGACTCAATCCACACGCTCTTCAGGCCGACACCTGACCACTCGCCAGCCTCATGACACAGCCATGAATAGGGGTGGCATTATTTCCTGAGGGAGGGGCACTTTGTAGGTGAACCTACCACCCCAATGGGCAAACTTAACAGCCAACAGACAATGTATGTCCCTATAGCTAAAACAGGTCAACAAAGGTACCCCGGTCCTGGTCATTATTACCCTGAACTGACAGAGACAACCGAACACAAACGCCTTCATCAGCTAAGATTTTGCCATTCTTCATCAAAACCAGTCACAGAGAAACTGGTTTACGATACTCCTTTTCAGGCTACCACAATCCCATACCGGGGTCTGATTTATCTGATCCACTGAATTTAAAAAAAAATCTATGGGCTGAGTGTGATTGCAGTTTACTTTTTGTACAGCCAAAAAAGCAACAGATCAGCCCATTATTCGACAAAAAGAGCATTACAGATATTAATAGGCAAGACAGTGCGGAGACGACACGAGTGACCTTAACAGGGCAAACGGGCAGGTCACGGTCTCAGTGAGCACAGGTAGGTCCGTTTCATGCAAGAAAACGCAACACCTCCAAAACCGCAACAAGACAAACTGAGCAGAGGATTCGCGATATGAAATGCGATATGCATTCACTTGGGTGACTACAAGCCAACATGAAACTAACTTTATAAACATTTAGACATTATGAAAAAAGAAGCTTGAGTACAAAAAACTATGGGACTGAGCGGAAAATAGTTTTCACAGAAAACACAAACATTTCTAAAGGTATGATATGCAAGTTTTCTTTTTGTTATTAAGTACTTAAAACCCAAACACCAATCGACGGGAGCGAAAGCTCAGCACTGGCGCACGGCGGCCATAATTCCCTATATGCTTAATTTAGCGTAAAAAAGGACAACGCCGCCTGTCTGATCACGTTTTCCTCTTTGGCGAGTGATAAAAACAAACTAAACCGTGAACTTGTAGTCGCAGTTTTAAAAGGCAGCCTTCCGGCCAAATGCCAGGAAAGCCTGTAAACAAACGCACAGCTGAACAGGATTGCGGACTGCGATGTAAGCTTACACGCTTTTAATTACCGACCGCTACTCATGTACAATACGCGTATCAAATATTAAACTTAAATAATTGTAGGCAATATTTAATTGAATGCCATTAGCACTAATACATCTTGTTTTCAGTCAACAACAAACAACCAAATTTAGGGAAAGAAAATAGGAAAAAAACAACCCCGTGCGGCCTTCGTGTGTTACTTGAATGTCGTGTATATTAAGAAGCTTTATTTAGGACAATAACAGGCAACTTGTGAAACAGATAAGGGGAGAGAGGGAGACGCGGCGGCGAGAAAAGCGCCCGGCTGCGCCGAGGACGAGCTTTAACCGGCAACGCAGCGTGAAGATGATTAACCAACCAATTATCCAACTAATTAACTAACTCCCTGCAAAACAGAAAGTTTCCTAATGTGTATTAGGGTCGGCTTGATGTCTCGGGGTACAAAGTCTTGAATGGGACAAATGTATATAAACTAGCAGCCAGTTAGGATGCTGTGACGGACAGAAATCAAGCACATTCCGATAAACAGAAAAAGGAGAAAACTGTACGCGGCTAAATAAAACACCCACAAAGACACTGAAGACGTCGACGGCTTGGAAACGAAACCGATCACTCCGTTGCTGAGAGACAGCCCGCAAGGAAACAAAAATATAAGCATCTCTTCTTCTGACAGCTGCAGCCTGCGAGCCCGTCCCCGAAGACGGTGCCCCTTGGCCCTGCCTTCGCATTATCTTACCCAGGTAGTTAATCCTGATCGAATTCGGGTCGTGAAACCCGATGGAGCGCTTCCTCACATCCCAAATTAGATTACTGGAGCCGGACATGATGCTCAAGCAGCCCGACTTTTAAAAATAACATTGAAAGGACTTTGATTCCGCCGTTGTCAGGCTTGCCTTCCCTTCAGGTTGTTGTCGCACCGGGAACGGAACTAAATCATCGCGTCCCGACCCCCGCCGCCAGGCTACACGGGAAGCACAGCGGTGCCCCTCGGTAGCTCTTCGGATATTTACTTCGCTTCTCTCTCCAGCCCTGCAGGATCTCTCGTCCAATGAGAGACAGGCTCTAAACATCGCGATAACACAGATACGCCCCGCCCCCTAACTGGGTCGCCGGCAGTGTCACAATCACGTGTCGCCGCGCAGCGTCTGTTGTGGTTAGGGTTATGGTTGTGGCCATAGATATGTAACCCTAACCTACCTATAGGTTGTGGTGTTTGTCCTCGTAATCGGAGGCGTCGTGTTCCCTATATCTCAGCCAGTTCCGGTCATCTTACAAAATATATAATTTTGCGGTGAGAATCTTTCGCTAAGGCGTATAAGAGCCGAGGTTCTGAGAAAAATAACACGCACTGCGGCCAGGAGGATGAGAGTATGCCATCCCCATGAAAACCTTAGCAAAATCCGTAATTTAAAGGAATTGTGAGTTTAATCCGTTTAACTTTTTAATTAACGAAGATGTATTTGACATCTGTAGTTCTTAATATCACAAAAGCCCAACCAGCATTCATTAACAAGTTAGTTGTTTGAATGAAGTAAACGTCATTAGCCTATGTATGGGTTTCGATAGATACAATATGTTATGCAGCTCATATAATGGCTAAATCATGTTTTGGAACATTTCCAATTATTATACTTATTATTAAGGGTCAGGATGTCACAAAATCAACACAGCTGCCCTCTTGCTTTGGGGGGCGCTGTTGAGCTTGGGTGGATGCGGGGTACTATTTCGTTCTAATCCTAATCCTATAGCCTAAATGTAACCTGTCCAAAGTACATTAGATGGCTGTCCGTGTACATGTGAAAAACATTATGAAACAATTGCATATGCATTTAAAACGACATCGCTACGCTTTAGCACCTAACAATGAAATACATGGTTACAATGAAACGCCTTTGGCGGAAAGGATCGGGGGCGGGAGGTGGCCAGCCAATAAGATGTCACCGAGGGCGGGTTATGCTTTACCGGTTACGGTGACTGGTCCGCGGAGCAGCATCCTTAGACCAGCGCAACAATGGAATTAGCTTCCCAGTAGCTGAGGATGAGCAGCTATAGGTGGTCAATGGGAGGTCCTGACTGGGACAGGGAACAGTGAAGGGACAGCATCGACATACTTTGGACGATCGATCGTACTCCGCATCGCTTCTGACTGAACGTGCTTTTATTTTTTAATATATACACTCCTTCCGTCATCGTCACATCAGTAAATCCGCGTTCCCGAGAAATAACCAGACATGGCTTTCGTCGGGCTGAGGGCTACTTATCACAGGACCCTGGACAAGATCGAGCACATGCTACCGGCTAAACTGAGACCCTTCTACAACCACCCAGCAGGTAAGAAAATAGCGATGCATGTGGCGGACTAGCACGCGTAGTGCTTTAGCCGTATTTAAAGCTTGAATTTAGCGCCGTACGTTAGCGTTTTTGTTACTATGAGCCGTGCAATATGTGGACTAGTCAACCATGAAGGGACATTTGGGATTTTACGCAGTCAAAAATCATCCACGCACCATGTAGGCCTAGTTCCAATACCAGTGAATGGGGTCACCTATTCTGCAGAGAATCCTTCTCCTTAAATCGACCACAATGAATAAATGACCTTATTTTTCGGAGCCATTTGAATAATATTACTTAAACCGGCTGCATTTCATTTCCAAGGTATTTGTGATTTAAACAAGTTTTTAAAAATAAGAGATCCATATATGCGTGTCTATAGGTGTAATGTCCTTTCTGCCTTTCATCCAAAATACGCCAAAGCGAGTGACATGATGCTTTTATCATACTCAAAAACTGGCAGTGCTGTATATCTGTGGAGATACTGATCATCCGACATTTGCTTAAATTTAACCATGCAAGCAACAAGGTTAAAAATACAAACGAACTCAGTCCTGGGGTCTGAAATGTTTCACGGTCGTCCTTAGTATATACATTTACTTTGTATATCTTATAATAATAGTTGTAATAAACGTGGAGAAACCACTGCGACATTTTCGTAATAATCTGAGGTCACTTGTTCGGACAAGTTTGCCGTATTTCATAATGCGGTACAGAAATATAACCCCTTTTCCCGTGCAATGTCACAGTTGTGCTATGCAGCCATATTACAAATACCCTCTGCCAAAACATATATTTTTATGGGTTCATGCATTTATGAATCAGCTGCATGCATTTAAACCACTGTTTTAAAATAAACTTCTTGTCTCTACTGTGAAGGTGAAGCATTTTTTAAGAAGTCATTTTTTCATTGAAGGTCAGCTTTGGGCTATCACAAAAGATTAACCCTAGCGATTTGTGTACAAAACACAATTAGGACTTCGTATCAGTCCGTATCCATCCAACAGTGATACGTTAGAAACCCAGTGCAGCACGTGACTGAAGAGGAGGCGCCAAGGCGACGCCCCGCAAGCCGATTGGCTGAGAGTGTTACGGAGAGTCCAGATTCAGGAAGCGAGAGCGAGCTTCTGGAATGGGCCAGCAGAGAAGTGCGCACATGTGTTTATTTATAGACCCGAGCAGCTGATGGGGAGATGTAGCCTGTCCACACTGCGATCCATAAAAAACGCAATGACACGCTATCCACAGTCCAAGCCAGCATAAGAGGAAAACATTATGCTGCAAATCTCAACATTTGGGCATTTGCTAAAGTACAATGGTATGAAAATGAAACCTATAAGTTGTACTGAAAGACCCATAGTTTAAAATAATCATGTTGCTTATGCTAAAGCATGATTTTAGAAACTTAGGCCATTTACAATATTGGAATATTGTATAGTGTCTCAATTCAGCCTCCAAACTTCTTTGTTCTTAGACTCAGTAAGTATCAGTGAGTCTTTAACTACCCCTTCTGCCAGACGGAGTCTGATATTGCCATTTCTATCGATTCCCTTCCTTACAGGGCCCAGGACTGTGTTTTTTTGGGCTCCGGTCTGCAAATGGGTAAGCGAAAGTAGTTTCGAAATACGGACTTCAGCATCTCGGGTCAAGATGCAGCCATAGTGCTGAGTCCGGCGAGAGGGCGAGCGATGTGTCATTTCAGCGAGGGCGTCCATCTCTCCTTTTCCTGCAGGGCTTGGTTATGGCCGGCATGGCAGATATGACTCGGCCTGCGGAGAAACTCAGCACGTCCCAGTCTGCAGTCCTGACCGCAACAGGTGCGGGGTCACTCTAGGGAATCACATGACTTGTTTTTGCTGCTCCTGAACCTGCTGCAGCAGACACAGGGCTTATAGAAGTACCTGAGATTTGGTGAGATGGTGAATCCAGTCTTTCCATCCTTGTTCTGTTTGGTCCATAAAATGTCAGGTCTGTAAAGGCTGCACTATGTATTAAACGTTTGTGCAGCTCTGAAAGACAGGTTTCCTCCTCATTGAAACTGTTCTGGGATCAGTGATAGGGCAGAGTGTGTGATCTTATGGGCTGCCTGGTGAATGCTCATCCTTGACCACGTGTTGGGTATTACCTGATAACACCGCACCACAGTTTTGCCTTATTCTGGATTCTTTGGCCTTTGTGTGTTGTTCTCATTGGTCCACAAAGTGTTTATTTTCACCAGAAACTTCCACCTATCCCTGGCCAATCCCTCATCTAACATAACAGGTCTGTAGGGTAAATGCAACCCATTCAACTCAGAAGGCAAAAGGCAAAATGTTATCCCAGGTATGTATGTCATTTAGAATCACTGGGGTGGGAAGCTTCAATATTTGACTTGGCTGTCTATTGGGAAATAGCTGAGTGTTTGACCTCCTTGCTGTAATACTCCAACTGTGCAGCTACGGTCAAACTCCAGCTCCCCTCAGTCAGGTTACTTGTTTTTAGTTAGTTATTTGTCTCTCAGATCTGCTCCTTATGACTCTCAGATGAGAAGCAGAGAATCAAAGCAGCTACTTACATTGCAAATTCAGAGCCAATGCTTAATGGCTCCATGTCCTCCCCCCGTCCTAAAATATGATACCTGCTTCTCCCCTGGGAACCTGCAGCCTTTGGATCACATGTTCAAAACTTAAATGGTCCAGCTGCAAGTGCCAAATATTTAGTCAGCGGTCTATTCAGTGCGGTAGTCTCTGCTTAAGGCAGACCTCAGAGGTAAGACCCACTGTTCTATACCTCAGTACCTTATGTAATGCAGACCCAGCTGGTCATGGTTCACCCTGGTAAAGCTCATTGGAGGTGTATCCCGCTGTGAGTCACCCTTTGTGGAGCAAGATATGTCACCTTGGATCCCGTCATGCAAAGACACGGGGGGCTCATTGACGGACCATGTGCCACGCCATCCGTCTGTTGCTCTGTTTACGTTGGAAGGAGGTCAAGCACGTGTTTACGTCGGAGATCCCCTGATCCCATTTTTGTGTGTTTTTTTGCTGGTTCGTGCTTCTGTGTTCCCAGCATGCACTGCTCCCTCATCAGATGGGTGAATGAAGTCTCTCATTGGTGAATCGTGGCAGGCTTGTGGTGGGATGTCTCACCCCCTGTCTTCTGTCCTCCAGGATTCATTTGGTCCCGCTACTCACTGGTCATCATTCCCAAGAACTGGTTCCTCTTTGCTGTCAATTTCTTTGTGGGAGCTGCGGGCAGTTCCCAGCTCTTCAGAATCTGGAGGTATGCGTCTCCTCACCAGATCTAGATTCACACACACACACACACACACACGTTTGTATTCATATCTTTGTGGCGACTCTCCATTCCATTCATTTCTCCTGGCGTAACCCTAATCCCAGCAATGACAACCCTAACCCCTACTCAGCCTTAACCTGAACCATAAGCAACCAAACAAAATAACTAAAAATGCCAAAAGTCTTGTATTTGTTTCAGTCTGTGATTGCAAACAAATGTCCCCACAATGTCAAAGTAACAGGTTTTTATCACCACACGCACAAATACTGTACATTTCATTTTTTATCCCTTCACGTCTTGGCCTAATCTTGTTATACATTAACTTTTTTTTTCCTGTTTAATGTTAATTCTGTTACAGCCATCTCAGCATATTTGACTCTGAGTCACATGTCTGTCATCCAGTTGATCAAATGAGAGCTTTAGTCTTCTCATTCATCCTCATGCTTTCTGCCTCTCCCAAAGATGACCATGTTGCCACTTTCTCCATTGGTGTCCTCATCTCTCTCACTAAGACCTTAACAACATTTGTTTTTCTGTAGGTATAATCAGCAGCTGAACAGGACGGGGCAGAATGTTTCATAAGCTCTGCCCTCAACTTGTTTGATCCTACAGCCAGAAAGGAGTTTTTCGGCAAGTGGGGGAGGGGGGGTCACCATCAAGGCCCTCCCCCAAAGCTAATCTTTGCAAGATAAACTATATAATCTCAATTTAATTAATTTTATCGGGGTTTGAGGAAAACACCAGTGTTCTTGATAGTTCTGTAAATGTTCTTAAGTATGAAGCAGTCAGCAGTGCACCAGTTTTAAAGTTTTTGCCCATATGTCTTTGTATGATTATTTTTAAAATTTTAATTGTCCATTTTTAGCATTTGTCACCTGTTCTGTTCCATTGATGAAATTTCTAGTTTGACTCTGTAAGGCAGTGTTTCCCAACCCAGTCCTCGGGGAACCGGTCAGTCCACGTTTTTGCTCCCTCCCAGCTCCCAGCCAATCAGGAACACCGAATACCTGGTACATGCGCGCTGGAAGCTGAGAGGAAGCAAAAACGTTTACTGGCCGGGGTTCCCCGAGGACTGGGTTGGGACACGCTGCTGTAAGGAATGTCTCCTAATAAATACAACAATTGAGATTGACTTGTTTATATCTCGTTTTTACTTTTAGCTGTTTTTGTAACAATGGAATACGCAATTACAGATTTCTACGGCCACTAATTTTTATTTCATTTAGACAAATAGTGATGTGATTTAAGTGACGCTGCACTGTTGACTCAGTATTGCCATGTCGCCTTATTTGTAACGCACCGACTTCATCCTGAACTACAGTGCGTTACTCCTCTTTTTCACAACGCTGGACATTAACTGGGCGTGTTTAGGATAAGCGAGCGACGTCCGAACCCCGATCCGTCTCTAGCGCAGCACCCGTCCCGCACTTTGCGATGGCCACCGCTAAAATTAGCGGCTCCAGACAGGTGTAGCGACACGACTACCCCTCTTCTATATATTTCCGTGATAAATCGGAATGGACCGCTTTCCGTTGTTCTGAAATTCAGGAACAACTTCCACGTGTTCGACTCAAAAAGCAATGCTAACAGGAGACATAAATACACATTTTGAGCAAACCTAATGGGCAAGCGTTATACCAGAAACAGTCTCAATTTTGTGATACGCAATTGTACGATTCGTTATAATTTCCCTTGGTAAAAATGTAAGAAGTGTACAAGACATTTGTGTTTAGTGTAAGATAGATACAGACATGCATACATACATAGGCCAACTTTACTGTGAAACTTTATTATAATTGTAATTTCTGAACTTCGCCATAACCAGTAACATTACAAACGTATCTATTGTCTCTCAACATTTCGGTTGGTCATGCTAAAATAATGGTTACAGATCTTAGCTGTAAACCCTATTACGGATAAGGTATGGTTGAGGTAAACACTGCGTCTGCCTTGAAGGCACACCTCGAGATGACCACTAGATGGCAGTGAAATTCCAGTATAACGAACAACAGGCGCTAGTCAGCACGATTTACTTAAAATGTACTAGATGGTATTAAAAGTTATTTGCAATGTAACAGTCAGAACAATGAAATAAATTGTTATAACAACGTAATAAGAACATCTTTAGATTACATAAAGTAACGTCTTAATTATTATGTGAATATACGGTAAATTGTAGTACGGTTTGCTTGTACAGGAATGTACCGTGTATTAAGTAATAGTACGTGCCTCGATTTAATAATGCCATCTAGTGGAAAATGCTAAAATCCTACTTTCACAAAATGGAGAACATTGCTGTGACGCACCACACGGGCAAGAATCCTTAGCATGATCGCCCTCTTATGGTCAAAACAAGTAGTGCGCCACCAACCCATAGCAACAATTTCCAGTTTATCTCGAAAAGAATTATATGTTCCAAGACAAGAATAATGTGTTCTACTGAGATCAAGCCACCTTCAGCAGAAAGATGCAGAGAGGACAAACAATATGCTTCAGTGCTGTACCACGCATCATGGACATTTTAAAATATTTCCTCTCACGGAAAGATCTCTGGATAGCAGAGTCAATTGACAAACCTGGCAAAACAAGCAAAAATCACAGCATTCTGAATCTTGTGCAATTGTGAAAATCTGAGAAAAATAACATGCAAATACACACCCGACATCTTTGGAAATATTTTTCATAATCAAAGAAAATAAAAGAAGCTAAAAAGGCTGTTAAATGCAGTCAGACCTGAGATTAACGGGTAAACAGTTTTTAATACCATATCATATAACAATTTCCCAAACGTGTTCACGATAAATCGAATGTGATTTCTAGCTACTACAATAACACCATTATCAAACATTATTTTCATCACAATCCTCATAGAACTAGTCTATGTTTTATTTGTAATGTTGTAACACGGTTACTGTTAAAATGGACCAATTCCTATCAGGATCCATCTGTACAGGAAAATGAGCTTTGCTCGATTCTGAAATGGAATTTGTCACAGTAGCTTGGTTTTATTAAGACTAAAAGCCATTGATGGTGACGACACTAGCCTCTGTCTCACAGCAATGAGGGGGAATGATCCCTGATGGAAGAGGCTGGAACCAGGAGCAGCCGTTGCCCAGGCAACGAGGATGACTCATCACAGTCACATCAAAAGGCAGTGTGAGTGCAGTGGCAGTCTCGCAGCCAGCCAGTGATTGGTCGGGCCCCCTTGTCTGGAGTGTTTGGACTCGAATAATCTTGGCACCATGCCCCTGGGGGACAATGGCAGGAAGCCTCCAAAACACCTCCCCCCCACACACAAACCCAAGAGAACAAATACAGTTTAGAGTTATGCCAACTAGCAGTATGGACATACACACACACACACACACACACACACAGCCGTGTTGCTCCTATGCATGCCTGGATGATGTGCAAAGTCTCTGTCCAATCAGGGAGAGCCAGCTAAATATACCCATGCGCGCACAATGCTGTGTGATTAAAGACGTGCAACTGGGGGGTCTAAAAATAGCTGGCGGAGCCCCCGCCAAGAAGCAGCCATGACGTCACAGGCTCTACACACGCAGGAGGACGTCAGGCTTGCCAGGCCCGTGGCGCAGATCCCCCCCCCAGGCTCCCATCCCCCTCTCCTCCTTCAACAAGGCTCCTTTCTACAATGCTGGGGGGGGGGAGCACTGGTGCTCTAATTTAAAAAAGAGACGGATTTTGGGTTGTCATCCTGCAGCTGGAGCACAAGAGCATAGCGGTGCTTTGGGGAATAACGCGCTTGTCTGTCGTGCTGCGTGGCTTCGTGACCGCCATGCCGAGTGGAGAGAGACCCAGTGACCACCATGCCGGGCGGAGAGACCCAGTGACCGCCATGCCGAGGGGAGAGAGACCCGGTGACCACCATGCCGAGTGGAGAGAGACCCGGTGACCACCATGCCGGGCGGAGAGACCCGGTGACCGCCATGCCGGGTGGAGAGAGACCCAGTGACCGCCATGCCGAGCAGAGAGACCCAGTGACCACCATGCCGGGCAGAGAGACCCGGTGACCGCCATGCCGAGGGGAGAAAGACCCGGTGACCACCATGCCAGGCGGAGAGACCCGGTGACCGCCATGCCGGGTGGAGAGAGACCCAGTGACCGCCATGCCGGGTGGAGAGACCCAGTGACCACCATGCCGGGCGGAGAGACCCGGTGACCGCCATGCCGGGTGGAGAGAGACCCGGTGACCGCCAAGCCGGGTGGAGAGAGACCCGGTGACCTCCATGCCGGGTGGAGAGAGACCCGGTGACCGCCATGCCGGGTGGAGAGAGACCCGGTGACCGCCATGCCGGGCGGAGAGACCCAGTGACCGCCATGCCGAGGGGAGAGAGACCCGGT
>JAODJW010000079.1:1794491-1808519 GCA_026777045.1 Hyperopisus bebe
AGTGAGGGTCAGGCCCTGCGGTGCCCTCACTAACAATTCAAGCATTTCTTTAAAAAAAAAAATCTGTTGCATACATAGATCACACATTTTTGCTTTCTAGCCTTCATTAAGAAAGCAGAGATTTCTACCAAAGCAAAAAGTGGTCATTTGACGACTGTCTGCTGACCCCAAGGGAAAGAGCCATTGGGCGATGAGTTTGTTTTCCTCTGATTCCACAGTGAATGTCAATATAGAACCAAGGCATCCTGTCATCTGGAAGGACGAGCTCAGCCGGCTCCAAGGAAGCTTCTAAATTCAAGTTCCAGGGATGTTCCACCCTTGGTAATGCAATAAAAACATTATTGAAGTGAATGCTCTTGAACCCAGAGTCTGAAGACTGTGTATCTGCTACAGACGACAACAGTTCATGTTTGTACCCTGAGGGTCGCAAGCAAACGCTGCAAATGGGCGACTTTCTCACGTGCAACGAAATGTGGGATCTGAAGCAGCA
Source organism: Hyperopisus bebe (assembly GCA_026777045.1). Lineage (NCBI taxonomy): Eukaryota > Metazoa > Chordata > Actinopteri > Osteoglossiformes > Mormyridae > Hyperopisus > Hyperopisus bebe. The sequence continues at coordinate 1,794,982 of JAODJW010000079.1, forward strand.
CAGAGGAGGAAGATGGGTTTGTCCTCAGGCTGGTCTGATGAGACTAAATTTTGAACTGTGGGTCACATGTTACTAAAGAAGCTGCATTAATTAAAGTTTTTTTATTATAAAATGAACAAGAAGTCAGTCAGGCTGAAGTATTCAGCGGTGCTATTTGGCCAAGTGTGGTCCTATAATGTTAAAGTGTCCTTCTAACCTCAGATTCTGCAGTGAAATATCGCCAAACCAAAAATGGCATATTTTCTAATTTTTTACATATGATTGTTAGGATTGTTTTAGAATGTATGGTGGAGTAGATCCAAAGCAAAGGATTAGTGTTGGTGATTGTTAAATGAATGATTGATTGGCCAGATTGTGGTTGCCATGCATGATCAGTCTTCGAAGTGTCCTCTGTTCCTTATTTACTGAGTACACACTGTGGCTTATAAACGAACAGGAAATCTATTTAAACTGAACTCAAACAGACACAAAACAAAAAGGACCACGAGGGGTCAAAACACACTAGGATGAACTAGGCTTGAATCTATACGTGTGGGTAAGCTGAGGAAGCACCTAATGTGTAGTATTTACAAAATATACAGCTTTCTCTAACTTTAAATAAAATAATCCTTTTGTGATTTACATGTGTTATAGTGCTAATGTGAAATGAAAAATGACTTTTGCAACATTAGTAATGTAATGAGAGGACCAGTGACTGTAAAAACACCCATGTTTAGCTGAACGTAATTTTGGCCTGACAATTTTAGGAACAAGAGTAGCTAAGCTGATCACTAATGAAGGCTTCCCTATATGACAAACCACAAGATGCAACTGCCTCAGCCTGCCTGTTAAAATGAACTAGAATGCCATTTGCAGGCAAGCAAGTTAATTCACAAGTTAAACCTATAGAGCACAGTGCTGCTGTTTTGCTAATCGCTCTATTTTTCTCTCCTAAAGTAACACTGAGCAATATCTGATAGTATATTTCACTACCTACTTGCACTACAATATCTTCTTTCCTTGGTTTACTGGTCATAATAAACAGCAAGCTGGGCCCAACATGGTGTGTCATGTGATTTAGACTGAGACAGGATATTTAAGTCTGTAAGCTTGGTGATGACAGTCCTTAAAATGACAGAAAATAAATAAATAAAATGACTGAAAAAAATACTATTTCGTTAAGTATTTTAAGTATACGTAAAATATGATCTCTATAAGTATTTTGTTACAAATTACATCTGATTTTTTTTCCATCCAGAAAAATACGACAAAATACTTAAAACTGATTAAATATGTATTTTAAATATTTTTAATTAAAATACTGTCCATCTCTATTACGTGTGAATTTGGTGTCAAACATTCGCATGCAAGGATTCACAAATACGAATAGCCTACAGTCATGAGAATGCGATATGCATAGTGCTTTCTTACCAGCGACTACGTCAACAGAAACATTAGCAAGTTTTCATGGACCAGGGTTATTTTTGCATATTCCTTTATTGTTTACTGTGTTTACTGTGTTTCTACTTTGTCTTGCTTTTCTGCTCTATGAAATTTGCTGTTGTATACAGAAGAATCCTGGGACCTGCTTTAAAGTCTAAATTGTCTAATTTTGTCCAAGATGATGACTGGCTTACGATCCAGTTTAGGCGTCCAAGAACCATTCAGTGACTGTGATAAGGGCACTTAAAATCACATCAAAGTGTATTTATCCAATGCACAACAGCACAGCGTTCAGCAGCACGTGTGTGTAATGTAATTACTGCAAACATAAGTGATCTGTGATCAGATGTAAAAGCGATTTGAATTTATTGTAAATTTAACTTGCATTTCTAACCTAATTTATTTATGTGGAGGATTGAATGGTTGGGCTCTCTATCTGGGAGAAAAGCTGAGAGTCGCCAATGAGTGTGAATGAATTTGATTTCGTCGATTCAAAGCTGCTTCATTCTATTCATCTGCATGTCATCTGCGATGCCGACATAACATTGATGCATTCAGCAGCCGGACGGCCTGGGTCAGCATTTGACTCATTCGTTTTGAGTCCCACATACCAGATCAGTGTCACCTAACTGCTCCAACACAACATCGCATAACAGGATATCCCCTCATATAGATTCATACCAGTACACATATTTGGGTGTTGAACGAGCACACAGTTAATTTGCATTGACCATTTATGGTTATTTGTGGGCGGTAACTGGGCAGGATCTCAGATCTGTGGATGTACTCACGCTTACAAGATTAGTTCCTATTTATCAAGGGGAAGGTGCCTGCATCTGTGCGTATGCCAGCTGTCATAAATCCAGATTTTTATGTGCATATGCAATTTTATGTTTCTGTGCACACACATTTTTTTCACAATGAAATTTACACGAAGTTTGATAAAGGAGAGTTTAGGGAGCACATTTTATATGCACTAAGTACATATTCAACACAGTGCATGACAGTGGGGTAAATGCATAATTTATTATGTTCAATCTAAGAACTACACGCAGTATGATGTATGATGTATGCTTTGCACTTCTATTGCTACATCATATTTTATGTTTAATATTTTCTATAATTTATCATTTTGAATGTGAACATTCTCAGTTAAGTTATTCATAATCCATCCACAAGGTCACAAGTTAGTCACAATTAGTGTGCTTGTAAAACAATAAATGAATAGTTTTTTACTTTTATCTTATGAAGCTCTGATGTGTATCACAGCTTACGATGCCCTGTGTTAAATGGAGCTTGGGAACTTCCTGTGAGCTGCCATTTGTCCAGGCAGGGAGAAAAAATACATAATATAAAGAGGGAAGTGCTCCTGCAGGTGGCGCTCCACTGAGTCCCTGTACCTCAGGTCCTCTTCAGCTTCTGCTGTCAGGCCAGTTTCCAAGCTGCTCATAACTGTGAGCTAAAGGAGAGGAGAAGATGGAGGACGGGTCGGATGTCAGGATGATCTGAGGCTCCCTCCCCCACCTGCAGGGGGCTGTCTCATGACATAGATCTTACCTCCTAGGGGGGGGGGGGGCTCATTCCTCTTCGTAAATAATCTCCAGTCTTAAAGGAAGATGGTGGGAGGGTGTGTGTGTGTGTGTGTGTGTGTGTGTGTGTGTGCAGGGGTGGGGTGATGCTGTTGCTAAGGAGAAAGAGAACACTGACTTGTCCTTCCCAGAGGGCCTCTGGGGCTGTAAATGTTTTATAGACCCCCCCAGTGCCTGGGACATTCTGGTGTAAATAAAAGGTGAAAGTGTCCTCTGAAGGATCTGATAAGAACTGAGGCCTCATGTTCTACAGGAGAGATAAGTAAGCTTCGCAAGCACACCCGTATCTATTCGCTGGAGTGCTGGACAGACGGCAAATAAACCCAGCACACGGTGTTAGGAGACTGCAGGCTGGTGCTGTAAAGGAGCTGGCGTGCTAAGCGCAGAGGTCTGCCCTATCTGCTCTGTGCATCATGTCTGAGTCTATCCACTGAGCTACTGTTTAAAAAGGGCATGCAAGACTTTCCAACAGATGTGGCTGGGTTCAAAAATACACAGCAGAGACATAATCTAATGTGTTTGTAGCAGCTGAGGTAGTGTGCAGGCACGCTGTCAACAGCGAAAGGAACAGGAAGAATAAAAACTGCTACGAACAATCATTGTGTGTGTGTGTGTGTGTATTATGTTTATATTACATTGTGGGAACCAAATATCCCTACAATGAGATCAAAACCTGTTATTTTGACATTGTGGGCTCCCCACAAGGGGAAACTCAATTTTCAAAAAATCTGTGACTGCAATAAAAAACTCAAAATGCCAAAAAGTCTCGTATTTTGTTTGGCTACTTATGGTTGAGGTTAAGGCTGGGGAGGGTTTAAGATCGTCATGATGGGATTCGGGTTTTTCCCATAGAAATGAATGGAGAGTCCCCAGTATGATACAGATACCTAATCTGTGTGTGTGTGTGTGTGTGTGACTAAGGTGGTGGGTCAGTTATCAGTTTCTTTTTTAAGCCCTTATCTCCTCCGGCTTGTTCTGCAGGTTCACCCCGTGACCCCTTTCCCTCTTTGCACTGGCATTGAAATGCCTGCAGGAGAGAACCTATGAATTAATGGGGTCTCTATCGCGCAGTGCAGTCAGCTGGTACAGCCTTCCCACAGATTCTTAAAGGGACAGTGTCCAAGAAAACAAATCACACAGTGTCCTGAGCATCGCCTGCTCTTACTCAGCTTTCCAATAATGATCACTAATATACTTGAATATTACTCATCTGAACAAAAATCACTAAACATACTTGAACATTGCCAAGGTTTCCAAAAATTACTTATATACCTGACCATTACTGATCTGAGCAAACATCACTAACATATGTGACCATTACTGATCTGACCAAACATCAATTCAATTCAATTCAATTCAATTCCTTTATTGTCATGTGTACTAGTACGAGTACCATGAGCAATGAAATGCTTGCTTGCATGTGGTCCTGCAGACAGTGAACATAGACAACAAGACGACATATGTGAACATTACTGAGCAGCTTGAACATAATGACCATGAACAGAATGGCATTAACATTATGTAGGACCATATCTGGAAATTTTACTGCTGCACTTTGGTTAACAATTCAACTGTATACTATATATCAATATTGTGTATATCATTAATAGTTTTATTTCTTTCATTTATTTTTATAATGTAGCATTAGTGTGAAAGCACTATATGCACAATGACAATAAAGGTATTCTATAAACATCACTGTGCTACCTTAACATCACTATGCTGCCTTAACATCACCCAGCTGCCTTAACCTCAGCGAGCTGATTGAACAAACACCATTCCCGCTACACATTTCACACCCTGTCCTTGACTTCCTGAACATTCTATCTGCAAAAAATTACTATATTAATCGGGCTGCACAGTTGGAATGGCAGGTCTGATGAATGGCAGGTCTGATGAATGGCAGGTCTGATGAATGGCAGGTCTGATGAATGGCAGGTCTGATAATTGGCAGGTCTGATGTAGGCCAAACGTAGGTTATTGGATTGGCACTAACACCTCCATTCTGCATACATTAGGTTTTTCTGCGTTATACTTTTAATTGCGAACACAGTATCTCACATTATCTGTGCTTGATAGAGACACCATTGAGTGTCTTGCATTGATAGTCCTACTGTAGGCAAACTTCAGACTGAGTACATATTTACTGTGACAGTGTCTTTATAAGGAAATGTGCCAATGGCGTGGCTGGATGAAGAAGAAACCATAGCAGATATGATACAGAATGAGAGTGAATACAGGTAATGTAAAGTCAAAATCCTGTTTGTATTTTACTTTATTGACAAGCCTGTGTACTTGCATTCACGACCTGTGTCTCCCCATAGCTCATGTCTGTCACGAGCTACGTGGAGAGTCAGCCATCTCTGATCTCATCGTGAATCCTGCTCTGCAGGAGGAGATGCAAGCTGGCTTTGGAAGGAGGAGGGAAGTGAGATCTGCTACTAAAGCAGAATGGAGGAAAAGCATCATTCCGGGGGCCATGCAGAGTCACTAAAATACGAAAGATCAACGATGGGTCTCACTGTAAAATCTGTTTTACTATTGCAAGATTGTTTTGAGATTTGAACAGGTGGGAGGTGGTTTCTCAATCAGGATTATAAAAAATGCTGTCGCTATCGCTACAGTGCCGTTCATTCTGGTAAAAAAAGCACAGAGCTCCTGACAGATATTCACTTAGTGCAAAAAATAAGGCCGTCTGTATGCTACACCAGAAAGAAGAAAAAACAATTTCCCGGATGAATTTACCCAGCAGAACTGTGGTGTCTGTTCTATGTAAACTGCCTGCCAAGGTTCTATTTGATTGAAGGGCTGTACTATTAGAACTTCCATTAACTCCTGTCAAACATTCGATTGATCGATTTCTGTTTCAGCCGGAAGGGAAAGCCACATCTTCACGCTCTGCATCACATCGAAAGCCTCTCCAAACTTCCTTTGAGACCTCAGTTTATGTCAGAGTGCAGAGATTCCCATCAGAAGTTTTAAACAGGCTAATAAATCATCAGCAACGTTCAGTTCAATTTAGCTTATACTTATATGGTCCAACTCTGGGGCATAGCTTTCATATTAACTTTGGTGGGGGGCAGGTGTATCGCGGTTAGAGGTGTGATGTCACGTCACCTTATAAGGCGATTCTGTAGTTGTGCTGTATACAGTTTGTTTTATTTTCGGAAACTATTGCTGTCATAGTTACAATATATAAAGTGAAATTTATTTTTCCATTTTACTCTTATTCATCTTCACTAAAATGGAAGTTTAAGTGCATTAAGTCCCACCTTATGTACCCTGAATTTGCGGGAATTGTTAAAATCATGCACAATCTGCGAGATTCCGCCACGAGTGTCAGGCCGTTCATAGTGGAAGAATGACCTCACCACAGGGTCCATGATGATGTCACTCCCCTGTCTCTCTCACAACCATCCTAAATACATACGACACATAAAATAGCCAATAGAAGATTTTCTCCTTACTGAATCTCTTCATAGTATAAATGGGGTTTTCTGGCACCACTATTTATGAACTAAAAGTGTTTCTGGTAATTGAGTAACTTACTTTATGGTAATAAACGTCAGGTCTGCCTCCATTTTTGATGGCTTTCTTACTCATTCTTATAAGATAAAAAAGATCAAATAAGAAAATCATTGTGAAACTTAATCGACTTGAGACGATTAAATTCCACCCTTTCACTTAACCTTTTATTAATTAACCGTTGGTTATGATAGAAGGTCTTCAGTAAGTTAAGGTTACACACAAAGTCGTACTGCGCTTCTGCGCTCACTGTTCCCTGTGATAATCGGTCGTTTACTCGCAGGTCTGGAAGTGAGTGCAGAAGCACGGTGGGGAAAAAAACATTTTAGCGAAGGGTTAGGTTTAGGGGTAGGTTAGGGTTAGGGTTAGGCTTAGGGTTAGGGTTCTCCAAAAAAAAAAAAAAAAAACCTTTATAAATTATATAGTAACATATATTAATATATTCATTGTTTTTTGTAAACCAGGCATTATATGTAATGCCATCGATATCATATCAATTCCCACCCTAAATCTACACCTACCTGTATGGTCCTGCACTAAGATAGCTAGCAAAGTTTTAAGAACAATTTTGACAGCGTATCTCAGACAACCTCAAAACAGGATCACAGACAGATGCATGATTAAATGTCAACGTGAAACACAACTAACAGGCAGAAAACGAAACAGAAATTAAATTTATGCTAGATTTACAGCATGCTAACCTTATACCAGCTAATGCCTTTTAAGTATTTATAATAGCCCAGTAATTCAGCTTGATGTCTGCTTGTTTATCAACCTGCGGATGTCACAGTCTGTCTTTGTTCTTTTAATTGTCAACGCTGACAGAAGTGGCAGGAGAATGAACAGGACAGGCTGCTGGCAGGGACTTTGCATTGTGTGACAACACTTTAGATGCTGATTAACGGTTGTTATTAAAGGAAAGGTCAAGTCCTCACGTTGTCAGGGATTGATTTATGATGTCTGGCGGAGATGTTAATAGCATGAACACTCTGCAGTGTGGAACACTGTCCTCTCGCCCCCTGACTGTAACCCCTAGCAGTACACATATGATGGATCCAGTGCTCTCCTCACTGCATACCAGTGCCCAAGTCAGCACAGCTACCTGTAAAGTGATTAACAAAGATTTAGCAACAAGAATAGCATCGTAACTGATGTGCCAACCAGGGTGTCCCCTGCCTCATGCCCTCTTCCTGCTAGGACAGGACCCTGTACTGGATAAGCAGCTATGGAAGGCAAATAAATGGATGGAAGACCAACATAGAGGGACATAGAACATTAAAGTTAAGTATGGAACTACATGTGACCGTCTGGGCAGACAGCTTGACAGGTCAGCCAGCGGTGCCACTAAATATGGGTCAACAAAGAGTCACTCAGCGCGAAGCAGAAGGTCACCTTGTTCTGGTAAAGAGATACCCTTGGTGTTTCCGCAAGACGTCGCCTTGCCTTTGCTCTCTGAAGATCACAAAAACAGATCCTAACACTGACATTGTCTGAGAACCAGCAATGTGATCATGTTAGATGTTCCCATCCTCGACAAAACAGCTACTCTCATCAAACCATAAGCAATACTACACATGCAAGCCGTCAACAACCCATTACATTTTAGTGCTTAGCTGTTAAATGTAATTATTTGTGGGTCCGTGTTTGGATGTTACATTTGTAGGAAAAGATATGATTAAGAACATCTTGTTCTGTATTAAATACTATGTAAAAAAAACGTTTTGGTGTGCCAATATGCCGGGAGGTATACTCTGTTTCTGTGTAACAGTCTGTTAACAGCAAAGGTCTGGGGTCCCCTGCACACGGCTACCTGAGCCTCCTGGATCCCTCCCAGGATACATCGCTAATGATAGTGTTCAGTCATGCTTAAAAGGGCCTCTTAAGCCATGTAGCCGTGGGTTATCTCAGCCCATTCAGCACATACCGTTCAAGCAAAGGATGATAATAGAGTCCCCATAAGCCACAATTGATCTGTGGCATGTAAATATGGGACCTTGACACCCAGTGTTGTGGTAGAGTACAGCTAGGAACTCGTCTGGATCAAAGCAAGCAGACTTAATACCATAGATGCTGACTAACATCAAAGAGCTCCAGCTAGGCCGATTGGCACTATCAATAAATAGGAAGAACAATAACATTCTTCAGAAGGTGATGGCAATCAGGTCTTTGTTCATTAATGCATTGCTTAAGCGAGCAAAAGAGCAGTGCATTGTCTATTGACAGAGGCATTCGTTGTCTTCCGTCTGTCTTACCTCCCTGCTGCCTTGCGGCTACAATGTTTTGAGATCAGATCTAATTTGTCCACATTGATGACGGGGCCTCCAGCATTAGCCTTTTGTTGAAAAATCAATGCAAGCTATATGTTTGCAATTCCACACACAGTGACCGCCCCGAAAGGGAATGCGTTTCCTATTCTTCTCTAACTTCCTTTGGCCACACAGCTTAAATAATGAGCTCTGAAATTCATATATTCGCATATTTACCACTCCGACCTTTACCGGCATTAAGCAGATATTAGCCATTCGTGTAGCCAGGTATTTAGGGAAGCCGTTCTGGTTGGGTATCGCATACGAGCCTTTTGGGGGATCAGAACCGGAGCTCAGTTCCGGGTTCTTTGTTTTCGCCTCAGGAGAACAGCGCCCTGCCTCATAAAGCTGGTGTCCTGTCTGCTTCATTTAATCCGTCTTCCCGAGGAACCGGGAACAAAAACTGGGGAGAGAACCAGTAAGGATTATGGAATGAAGGGGACAAATCTAGGATGATTGCTTTCACTGTGTCTAGAAGCGTTGCAGCTCCGTGTTTCCTCATTTGCTGCTGGAGGATCAGAGAAACCTGCATAAAAAAATAAAAATGTGCAACAAATGGGGGGGGGGGGTAAACAGAGAGAAGAGAATGACCAAGAGTATTATTAGCAGCCCCTGAGAGAATCTGGCCCTATTCCCCAACCTTCCACCCCCCCCCCATACCTGCTGCTTCCCCATGTGGTCCCTCCCACTTGCCCCACATCTCCCAGTATGCCTCCTGTCTCAGTGCTGCTTCCTACATCATCAGGTCCCTTCACCACAACCTGCAAACATTTCTCATGTGTGGTTCGTCGATGGTGGAGTGAGCTACCCATTCCCATCTGGTCAGCACGGTCCCCCTTGACCTTCATCCCATTCCCATCTGGTCAGCATGGTCCCCCTTGACCTTCATCCCATTCCCATCTGGTCAGCATGGTCCCCCTTGACCTTCATAAAATGCCTGCTGACCCAACACTTCAGCTCACTCATATATTGACTCTGTCTTCATCTCTAATCACATGGTTATGGTCACTGGTCAGTACTGGAAGCCCTTGTATTTTTGCACTTGTCTTGTAGGAACCTCATCCTAATGGTGCCTTTGATTTGAATGGCTCCCCTTTTGGGTTCTGTGCTGCATTCAGCTCTTCCTTCTTTTGTTCAGCCCATTTCAGCCCAGCTGACCTTATGCCTACTTGGCCCATTGACAGCCATATGAGTGTTACATATTATTTGCCTCGTTTGTATGCCTCCTTGGACAAAGCAATGGATAAAAAAATAAGTACAATTGCAAAACACTCTGTGCACACCCTCCATTCTTCTTACTTACCTTTCAGTAGTATTTATAGACCCTGAAAAGCATAGTTTTCGGAATCCATACCCATTTAAAGCGAAAATGACCTGCAGTTCAGCGAAAAAAAAAATGTTTGTAATAGTAATAACAATAGTAACAGTAAATGCATGAACATGGCTTGGAGCATCAAAGGCACAGATTTAGGATTCATATAGTAAATGGTGTTTGACTATGGGATACTTTCCATAAATAACACCGTTTAACAAAGTAATGTAGGTTTTCATCCGTAGTGGCACCTGGCAGGCATCCAGCACTGAGATTGGCTGACAGGCATCAGACACACGAAGAAATGAGAGGTGAGGGAACAGGAGGGGTTCAGGGTTTCCTGTCTGAATAGAGTGACTTTGTCGGTATACCTGGTCACCTGTCCTTTTTACTTTCAGGACTGCCATTTTTGTTCCATGTCAGTCTGCAACGGATTGGTCTGGGCAATGTCGTCATGAGAACAAAATTCTAGTGTCCTGATGATTCCGCCTTTATCTGGTTAGTACCGGTTAGGGACACAGAATGAGCCGAGGCTATTGCTGTGAGTCGCCAGGTAAACAGTGAGCCTTTTGCCATTATCACGCATTAAAAGTTCTACATGAAAACCTTTCTTGGAGCTGGGCTTTGAAGAGAGGCCTTCGAAGCCGGACCTCGCATGGTAAAGAAAACATTTCAATGTTAGCTAATCGTTTCATCGCTGCAAGCAAATAATTATAACAGACTCTTTCCAAATAAATTTGTTGTTTATGATTGATCCGTTCTAAAATCAAAATCCCAAAATTTAAGTGCATTAATCAAAAGAATTTTTCACAGACAGAATAATAATACATTTGGGAACTCTTGATAAATGTCACAAGCATCTGAGGAACAAGCCAAGAATTTATAACGCTGGCTTAATACGATTAGGGTGCATTCAAAGCTTCTGAACTAAATCAGATTTACGCTGCTGGAAGCGGGATTTCAGTACCTCCTCTTGATTTAAAAAAAAATAAAGTCTTCTGATGCCCTAAGTCTTTTGAGAAGATGTGGTACATGCTAACTTTACAGGAAAGGGTCTGCTGTATTTGTCTCCATTTGCGAGCTTCCTCATGATATCGACCGGTGCCCCGCATTTCCAGGAAGTATCCCATTGCAGGTGCTCTTCTGTAATATTCATCCACCACTCTGGGATGCATCTAGGATGAATACAGGCCTTTTAGCACACAGTTCTGGAATGGGACCATGTGACACAAATGGACAGCAACACCCAGGATGGTGAACAGTGGCTGGAGCGAGACTGAATGGAAGGTAAGGAGCTGCCAGTGGATTCCTGTGAATGGCTGACAAATCCTTCCACACCCAGTGATGTTAGGAGCGACAACAAAAGCTGATTCAGCCTTATTTCCAGACATACAGCATGCAGAATTTTCTTAGTCTTGCTGAATATACACAAAAAATGAGGACTTCTGGGGTTAATGCTTATTTGACAGCCTTCTCTGAGTGACCAGTAGAGGGCACTATGGGGTACTAAAATGAGAGCATTGGTGCTGAACCCTGGTTTAAACACCATGTGGATTTCTCCTGGCGCCTGGCATGCTCTCAGTGCCACACGGTGCCCACCCCATCCCCTTCCGTCCTCTCTTGGCAGTGTGCAGTTTGTCCTTATCTCCTTGGGTGAGATGGTGCTTAGAAGAGAATGGGCTGTTCCAGTCCGATACAGGTGCATGGAATAAGATCCTCATGGAAAAATGTACTATTGCCTTCTGCTGGCTGTGTTCCATGCTTACCGTGGACATGATTCTAAAAATGGGACTATGAGGCCTAACTGAGTGGCTGCCATTGACGCCGAAGTGACCACAGCTGGCTACTTAGTCCCAGAAACTCAATTCCCCCTAGAACTAATGCAAAGTCACAGATATCTCACGGTGGGAAAAATGTAACACAAAGCACCATGGCTCAGTTCATTCTTCTGCTCGTTGTAGTTTGTATTAGCTTGCCAGCTTATTTCTGCTAACTGCCACTGTGTTAAAGGCTGGGCGATTGGGGCAGCGTGTGGCTCAGTGGGTTAAGCCTGTGTGCCTGTAATCACAAGGTTGCCAGACAACTTATTCTACAAAAAGCAAGTTGAGGGAGGCATAAAGACATTTTCCCCACGGGGATTAATAAAGTATCGATTATTATTATTACAGCGCCGTTTTATCAGAACCACACAAGAGCAGACAAAAGGCGAGACTAACATTGACCAAGTCAGTAACTCCCGTCAGTAGTGTACGAGGCCAAAGGACAACAGGAAACGTGCAATGCACGCAGAATGACCCTTCCTGATGTTCTGAAACAGCCCCGCTAACAGCAGTCACAGCGCTCCACTGCCGTCCTTATCAGGTTTAGCTACAGATGCTTGCGATTATCTCAATGCGGTTTACTTACGTGATGGAAACAACACTATAGTTAGCTACAGTAACTGGGTGACTTTATCTAGGTCTCTTGCAAATGATAGCTATGCTATGTGCTTGTTTGTTTTTCGCTAAGTTAAGCTTTGAAGCTTGCTGGTCAGCTGCAGCCGTGTTTTTTAGGGAGTGGATTATCTTCACGGTGAGGTTGGCTACCTCCCTGCCTAACCAGCTGCAGCCGTGTTTTTAGGGAGTGGATCATGTTCACGGTGAGGTTGGCTACCTCCCTGTCTAACCAGCTGCAGCCGTGTTTTTTAGGCAGTGGATCATCTTCATGATTCACCCAATAAGTGCCACACAGTGAAGCAATAATGGAATGAGAAACCAAACTGCCCAAAATGGTTTAGAGGCTGAAGCAACGAATGGTAAAGTGTGTGTGTGTGAGATATGGTCTATCGAGAGGTTAGCAGAACAAAAACCTGTCAAGCAAGGCCCCCTTCTGACTGCTGCGGGGCAAAATTCCAGCACCTGTTTCCAAGGAATGGAGTACCGAGAAGTGAGGAGGGGGCAGTTAGTCCCTCGGCGGAGGGCCAAGAGAATGTCGGATCCCTCCCGATAGGGCGTGGAATCGGCTACAGGACACGGGGACAGACAGAACCTAAGGGCGCCGCTAAGGAGCAGGGTGCTGAACATTCTGGCAATGACGTATGTTTATGCAGCACCTTCATAAGGCCCTTGGCTTAAAATTAACCACCGTCACACTGAATGATGAAATACCTCAGAGGTACCATTAATACACAGGACCCACACTGATGTCTAAGTCACTCATCCTCAAGTAATACTTCACACAGAAATGACAGAATGCAGTAATACCTGTGATGAGAAACTGCTGGCCTCGATTTCCGTGCCGTGTTTGTGTGTTTGATGTGCCATCACAGATGTTCTCACTTTTATTGACAGAAAACACTTGCTTCAGCTTCAGCGTGGAAGGATCCTCTGAGACCCCCCCCCCCCC
>JAODJW010000079.1:1808529-1821299 GCA_026777045.1 Hyperopisus bebe
ACTGCAGAGAGGTCATTACAACCCTCCTGGTTAATGACGACCCTAAGGGCCCCGATGGGGGCAGCCTAGGAAAGGTATCAAATGACAATTCATTTGTATTTCCCTCAGAAAAAGTACCAGTTTGTTTGTACCTTTGCTTGTCACTGTCGCTGTACCCGCTGGGTCTGCCCGTTATACCCTTAGCTATAGGTACCTTTCAGTCTAATTTAAGGTAAAGAAATGGACTCTGTGGAACATCCCCATGGTACAAACAGCATTAATGTACCATCAATGGTACAAAAATGTTTCTCAGAGTCTATGTCTGCACCGTAAAAGGTACAATTACATACAGCTAGGGTACAATTGGCAGACCCTTTGAGGGTACAGCCCCAGTGACAAGCAAAGGAACAAATTGGTACTCTTTTTTTCTGAGAGTGTATTTATGAGCTTTTTGCTGTGTTAAATTGTTTTAAACAAACGGAGTAAAATGTATTTTTTTCCACAATTGGCGATGACAGATATTTACTAGTCAGAGATGCTAGAAAAATGTCTGAGGTTCCTCACGCCCATCACAACATTTCAGCAGGACGTCTGCAATCTCTCTCCTCACATGTCAGATAAAAACAGATACTCAGTGTACAGAGCAAACTCTTGCTGGTGGGGGGCAGCTGACATACATGGGACTTTGAAGAACTGAACCAAGCAACTGCTGGTTCAAATCCCAGAACAGACCAGCATAGATAGCAAACAGGCCAAATTGGTTCTTTTGAACCATCCTGCTGTATAAATAGACTGCAGTATATCATTCAAAACAGTCTAAATGACTTGAGATTAAATTGTTAGCTTAGCAAATAAGTCCTGTAGTTGTAATAGACATAAATGTGGTTCAGTCTGCTGTACTGAGCAGTGTTATGGGGCAAACCTGAAGGTTGGGGCTTGATTGGCCTGTTCTAGCTCACGATCCTCTGCTTACTGCCCTCAGGCTGAATGTAGACTTTGGGCATTTGGAGTGCAGACAGAAGTAAGAAGAATGACTACCTGTCACAAAGGGCGTGAGACCAGCAGCAGGGCACGTGCAGGGGGAGTGGCTACTAAGCATGCTAATCTCTCCCTCGGCCAATCCGCTTTGACCTTGGGGCGGGACTACTACGCATGTTAATCCCTCCCTGCGCCTGTTCGCTTTGACCTTGGGGCGGGACTACTAAGCATGCTAATCTCTCCCTCGGCCTATCCGCTTTGACCTTGGGGCGGGACTACTACGCACGTTAGTTCCGCCCTTGGCCTGCCCGCTTTGACCTTGAAGGCCCAGGCCTTTTCCCTTCTTACCCATTTATGTTAGCACCCCTATAGATTAGCTGCGTTAAGTGAGACGTGTTCAGCCGTGGAGAGGTGCAGCTTGTAGTATTTTTGTGTTGTGTATGTGTGAGTGTGTGCACTTTTTATGAAGGCCTGATTCCGTTTACACATGCTGAGGAGTGTTTACAGTACACATTAAGTTACAGCAAACTTTGACCTTGACAGAGTTAGGGCAACTTAAATGCTTCACCGGTATAATTCAATATTCTCGAGGGTCTGTTTAACAGATTTTAGTTACATTCATCTTATAGCTTCTTCCGTTATTTTGATAGTGTTTTTTATCCCACATAATGGCCCCAGTTGTCTTCTGTTGATTTCTATATTCCTTTGTTTTACTTTTTTCTCTGCTGTTTGTTGGGGAGCAGTTTTAAAGCAGAGTCCACAAATGATGCCTCTTCAATTCAAAATAAAAATGATACAATGCAATCCTGCCCGTTTAAACACAGTTCGCCAGATTATGGCTGTTCTTTCAGCACCCACTGGTAAGATAAAGAATAGCTAGAACTTTCTGAAGCATGTAAACCCTCACGCAAAGAGTAATGTATCATGTCGTTACATGTGAACTTTGGCACCTATAATATTTCACCCATATGAAGCACATTTGGGATCCCTAAGCTGACCACAGAGATCTAATATGACATCATGTTGGACTCTCCTCTGTGTGCGAGCAGGGATGTTGGCTTGACATCAGTAGCCGTGTCATTTCCTGCAAGGCACCCTTTCCCACAGAGTAGGGTGTGAGAAGCCGGGCCTTGTTTATATGTATTTTTATTCTTATTTATTTTTTGGTGGGGCGGGGGGTTCTGTGGGAGAGAAATGCGCTGGACTGCAATATAAACTCGGGAGAGTCCTTGATGTGAGGACAGTGTTCTGCTCTGCTTGCACTGTGCCACTCAGCAGCACAATCAAACAGACTGGAAAACTTTCCCAGTTGTTGCTAATTGGCCAGCCTGGTGCAGCTTGTAATGATCATAAAGTCTCAATAGGGGGCAGACTGACCCTTGTGAGTGATGAATGGCCTCACGACTGTGCGGGCTGATCACAAGGTCACTACACTGACAGGTGTGTATTTAGCAGGCGGCTGATGGTCGGATGTCAGTGAAACTACTCCACCGTGCGATTTCTTGAGCCTCAAAAGCTGGTCGGCTTCCGGGGGGGTTTATGGCTTTCAGGGTTTATGCCAAACCGAGATGGAAAACCGCCAGATCCTTAGTCACTCACCTGACAAAAAAAGCTGTTTAGAAAAAGGGCCCGAATTGATTTTAGAAATCTGTTTGTCACTATAACCAGATTAATGGCTAATGTCTGAGGGCGGAAGAGGCAAGTGGCGAGACCACTTTGTGCCCGTGGTGCGCACCTGTCTCAGGCTCCCTGTACCAATGCAGGACCTGTTTGGCCAATGAGGGACCTGTTCGGCCAATGAGGGACCTGCTTAGCCAATGAGGGACCTGTTTGGCCAATGAGGGACCTGTTCGGCCAATGAGGGACCTGTTCGGCCAATGAGGGACCTGTTTGGCCAATGAGAGACCTGTTTGGCCAATGAGGGACCTGTTTGGCCAATGAGGGATCTGTTTGGCCAATGAGAGACCTGTTTGGCAGGATGGGCTAAAGTCGCTGCTGCTGCTGTCAGAGCAGAGATGTCTGCTCTCTTCTCAGTCCATCTCGGCTGAGACCTGCTGCAGTACAGAGGGGTGTCCCCTTGCAGAGACGTACATGGTGGGGAGCGACCGGCCTGCCCAGCCCTCCCTTAGACTGAGCTGTAACCCGAGACCCGGCGCTCCCTTGACAATGACAGCATTGTTTCTATTTATGAGCACGACGTGTAGTCCCTGCTGGGGAGGAGGCCCAGGATGCACTGGAGGGCAGGGCAGGGACGCTGACGGACACGTGCAGAGACACACCGAGGGCCTTACACTGTCATCCAGTGCGCCAGTGTGTTGATGGCCGACCGTGTGACCTTCCAATTGTTTCAACCCCGACCCACTCGCTCTCCTTCTCTGACACACCTTCCGGCAGTCTGGTGGGACCAGATTCCACAGGATGAGCAGGTTGCCCAGCCAGTATCCCGGCTACCCTGGAGTTGTGGGGGGGGTGTCAGGGGGTTCACAAACATGCAAGTCGGCTGATCTGGGAACAGAACGATCATGCCGGGTGAGGATACAAGACCGTGGGCCTGCTGCGGGATCACCCTGGGGAGGGTACAAAAAATGTTAGTGGGCTGTTCTGAGAATGCCAGGTCACTGTGGGGAGGGCACACATGTTCTAGCAGGCTGATCTGGAAACAGTAGAACCGCCTCGGGAAACGTGAGCGCTGGACTGTAGCTGAAGGTTACAACTGAGGAGTGTTACCATGCCATCAGAAACGATGGGGGCCGTGTTTGCATGTGACCTCGTGGGGGGGGGACACACATGGGTAAATATGTGGGCGGAGCCTAACTGAGCTGGACTCCTGCACTGGAATATCCACAGACTAATGCCTGAAGTGGAACTTGTGACAAGTTTGGGTTTTCGCAGAGTGGGTAAATCTAGCCAGAGTCACCTCCTTAAAATAAATATTTGTAAAATAAATGTGCAGACTTCATTCGGCAAACTGTGGAAGCAGGTGGGAGGTAGAGGAGCACTATGGCACAGCTAGACGTCTGGGCGTGTTGCCTACTTTCCTAAACACCTCTGAACAACTGCTGTCCCAGATCCTGACTGTCAAGTCAGAAATTATGCCAATGTGGCACCATACCTCGTTGGCCTGCTGGTCTGTGGCAGTTAGCATCAGCCTTTTGATGACTCAGGCACAACGGCGGGGTCATTGCAGGGTCATTGTGGGGTCAGAGGGCTGACCTGTTTTTGTCCTTCATGGTAACCCCTTGGCCTCTGGTGCACTTACCCACAGCAAAAAGGAAGGAGGACTGGCCAGTCGTAAATCTTTTACATGGTGCATAACTGCAAATCTCCCCCAACAAATACAGGTGGACACACATACACACACACACACATTGTAGGAGAGGATCATGCAGGTTCCCCTGGCACTGAAAAACAGCCATGACTTGAGCTCTGGTAAAGAAAGGGCCACAAAAACCCCGACACATGTCACCGTGTCACCATGACGGCACGAGTCAATGTTTGGGGATAAACAAATGCAAAAAGAATGTATTTTAAATTGGTTTCTAGTATATTCCTTAAAAATATATGAATGCTGTTTGTTCCTTTTATGAATGTGTTTGTGTGTTTTACTGTGTGTCAGTAAGTTTTCTCATTGCCAAACCTCTCCAGGAAGACCAAAGAAGGTCACAAAAGTCCGAAGGCTGTGGGCCTTGCCAAGCGGCCCCCCCTTAGGAGAGCGGTGAGCACGTCCCGCCAAGAAAGGCCTCATTGTGGTGTAGCGTCAGCCCTTCTCAGACACGGCCATGGTTTGGAAAACAAGCGGCGGCCTTCTTCACAGCATGCTTTCAGGATAACTGCCCTCAGTCTCCACCTTTGCATTCCACACCCCGGCAACCAGGCAAAGCATGTTTCTGGGTAGTTTTAGCCAGATTCCACCGAGCTGAGGGGGCTCTTTCCAGCCTGTACCGGCAAGAGGGGGCCCGTTACGCTGGGGGGGGGTCTGCGGCTCGTCTCCCTGCTACCTGGGAATTAGGGCAGGCCTGGGAATTACCTAGCTAAGAGTCAGAATAAAGCATCTAGGAAAATTTGCCATTCTGTGGAGTTTAGAATGAAAGTTGGGGCTTGAAGGAGGTGTTTCAGTGTCCATCACATATCAGTCACCAACTGGACAGCTGCACAGGTAAATCCTTCAGGTCAGCTGAGTACATCAGAGTGACACTAATGTAATTGAACTGAATGTGTCTTTTCTCTAAAATCTAATTAATCCATGTATTTATGCTTTCTTCACAAGCCCAAACACGACCAACATGCGCAGAAGCTTGGAAAGGTGATCATTTTGTTTGGATGACTTTCAAAGTTCTGAAAGTCAGTAGCTGAACCTCAGAGGAACATGGCGCCCCTGTGGGCTGCTTTTGCCGAACGGCGAGTCCTTTTAGGTCGAGTCACTTGACTCCGTTATTTTAGGTGAATGGAGGCACCAAAGACCAGGCAGTCAGGGTGGGTCAGGACCACGGTCCACTTGTGCTCGGCCGTCTGACTCACGGACCACAAAGGACAAATTGTGGAAGACAGATTAATTCCGCTCAGTTTGTCTGTGACGTCACAGCAGCATGGCGTGGTAGCAATAATAGGGCCTTTGTAACTCCTGTACCTCCGCGTCCATTGTAACCGGCGGGGAGAGCTGGGAAATCAGGCCCCGTAATGAGCGAGGGTTCTGCAATTACCAAGAGCTCTTTTTGTGAGTTAGCCACAAACCCCCCACCCTGTCCCAGAATGCACTGGCTGCCCCCCAATTTAAGATAACTACCCTGACCGCATGTTGACAGAGCTGCAAAAGGTGAAACAGAGAACCAGAGAAAACTCAAAGCCCATCAGCAGCTCCACATAGACAGAGAGATTCACCGCCATGGTGGCACTCATGGTGCTTTAAATGCTTCCTGGGTACATCAATAATAAATGTAGCTCTCTTGGACTCTAAAAGCCCTTCATTAACTTGAATGATTGCTATTTGATTGCAGTTGACTCACGTTCATGACTGCATTAGGAGTGTATGTTTCACTATATTTTGTTAATTTCACTTGCAGGTCACTGCTGAAATGTCAGTGTAATGCACTGTAAAATTATACATATGTGGCTGCAAGGGCTGATCAAAACACAAATGTCCCTTATAAAAAGTTACCATGGTATTACCATGTCAGCATGGTTGTACTGGATTGTACGTTCAGTCTCTTTTTCATTTTTTGCATGGTACATTTATGGTATTATGACATATATGGTATATGTTCATAGCATTTGAACAGTGTTTTATTTTATACTATTGTACTTTGTTCTGATACCATAGTATTCTGTTATGTTCCATGGTACTATGGTATTTAGTACTCATAGTACTCACTCTGAGACACTCGAAGAGTACTCTAGCCTGAGTCTGAGTAATATTCTCATTGAAAGGAGTGACATCAGACACCACTGGGAGGAGCCGATCCAGCACAGCGACAGCTACTCCCTGAGCATGGCAGCCATCGGAGCAACCAGACCAAAAGTAGGTGTACCCAGCTTCAGAGATCCGGCCCCTCCCCGGTCTGTGTACCTCAGAGGGCCACCACCCAAATGCGGAGTTTACAAAGCTCCCCCGACAGAAGAGGAACAGATGGGTCGCCTCAAACTGGGACCCAAGTGCTTCCATGCAGCGGGTGATGCCTCAGCCCCAGACCGGCCCCCATCCCCGAGAGGCCCGACCCCAATGGCTCTCTGGCGGTTTCCACTCTTCCATAGATGAGGCTCCCGAGGGCTTTGTCCCCCCCCCCATGATGTGTGCAGCCTTCCTGCGGGCGGCTGTAGCAGAGCTACTCCCATGGAGAGCAGAAAAGACTCCTGTCTGCTTTGGCGGAGCGGCGTGAAGTTATTACAGAGGCTGGAGAGCCAATCTCACCACCAGCACCCAGATTCTCCCCCGCAAGTCGGAGGACTGCATGCAGAGCCGGACGCAGTTTAACGTCACAAGCATAATATAATTCCCTCACATAAAAATATTAAACATTAGATGCACTTTGCCAATGGAATCTGAGGATTTCATCAAAGAAGCAGAAATCAGTAATTATGATGCTACATTTCATTTCAGTCATTTCAAATAAAGACACCATGTAAAATGTGAACAGTTTTATTGTGGGTTTTCTGGACATGATTTTGATAAAGAAAGTTTCCTTCAGCTTTTTCCACTGGTATGTGGTTAATTGGTTTAATGCAATTTGGCTATTAAAGTGTTAAAGTGTTTTTTTTCACTAAGCCATAACAGATACATTTCACACATAGTACATTTAATGTAATTACGATGTCTAATTTCAGTGCGGCATCATTACAATACTATGGCAAACATTATGTAAAATGCTTATATTACCATAGTATAGCATATTTAAAAACATGTTATTACCATGGTACAATACAAAAAGCTTAATGGATTACCATTGTATTTTAACTGAAAACACATTGTAATACTACGTAGTATACCATGGTACTGTATATAGGTGGCCAAATTACAATGGATTGTGCAGAGTAAGGGCTGCATGCGATGTAGCATTGTGCAGAGTAAGGGCTGCATGCGATGTAGCATTGTGCAGAGTAAGGGCTGCATGCGATGTAGTATTGTGCAGAGTAAGGGCTGCATGCGATGTAGCATTGCGCAGAGTAAGGGCTGCTCATAATTTAAGGCGCATTTGTGAAAACTGAGAACCTTGAAGGACCAGTGCCTCGGTTTCAACACGTCTACAGCCAGACGTTGAATGTGAAGAATATATATTTTACAAATCATGGAGATATTTCTTCAAGGCACAATCTGAACATGTGGCTTCTCACTAAACTGTAATGCTTCTGGCTAAACTGGAACGCTTATGGGTAAACTGGAAAAAGACTTCCTTTCCTTTTCATATGTTTTTTTGCAATTATAGCTGGCAGTGCCAATTACAGCACCAGATCCATCACCATATAAATTATACAATGCTGGCTTTTTAAATTTATGTAGGATTAATGACCAGTTCCCTGAAATGGCTGAATGATGGACGATAATTTGCACCTGTGCCGATTTATAAATGAATCAGGGCACATCAGTCATGTGCACTTCGAACGGCCTGTTTCTATAAGCCAGCGATTCATTTACAGAGAAGGAGATTGAGACAGAACTGAGGTAGATGTTTTGCGGAAAACAGATCCGTAGAAGGGAAGGATGTCCTCTGGACCGGATGGGCAGAGAGAGAATTCACAGGCTCTGGACCTGGTGATCTGCACGCATTGATAGCTATGTTACCTAAACAGAGAACCACTATAGGTAGGGGTGAGGTCACACCACCTGTTGTCATAGCGACGGTTCAAACACGCCCACGGTGTCATGGAAATCGCTGACTCCTGGGCTGGATGGAGTATTGAGTTCATTCACAAACCTGCCCCACCCTACGCTCTCTCTGGATTTGCCCTGGTGGGTGAAAACATCTATGTTTGTACAGCATCAAAGAATGTTTGTGAATGAATAGTTTATTTGCCAAGAAGGCTGATAGACACTCACTTATAAGCCTGTGTCTCCGGATGCCTATTTTTACGGCCACGGGCAGCTCGGAGCGATGGAACCACAGGGGGTGCAGTGTGCATGTTGTGACAGGAGCTACCTTCTGACAGCTGACCACATGCAGCGTGAAACAGGCTCTTCCCTGGCTTCCCGAAGGCAGTCAGGTTCACCGGCTCCCGCCAGCAGAGTCACGTGCTTCACTGATCGCCGTGCCACGCTTCACATTTCACTGTGGTGATTTCTCCCATACGTACAGACACACGAGTGCAGACGCAGAGTGCAGACGCAGACACTGCGTAGCTCCTCATGCAAACACAGTCTTTATGACTTTTCTTGCTCGCACATGGGACAGAACACAGCCTTTAGACTCATTTCTTTAACATACTCATACACACCCACACAGCACGCACACACACAAGTTTTTATTCATATCTTTGTGGGGACTGTCCATTCACTTCTAATCCCACTGATGACAAACTTAAGCCCTACAAATAACCGAACAACTAAACAAAATAGTTTTGGAATTTTTATTTTCTTGATTGCAGTCACAGATTTTTATAAAATTGAGCTCCTTATGGAAAAACAGGTTTTTGTCACGTTGTGTTTGTAATACATACAGGACACACACACACACACACACACAACACACACACACACAGATAATGATGAAGGTCGTTGCTAACATATATTTGTGTATTGAGTCCCATTTTATAATAATTCCCAATCCGTTGCCCCAATAAAACAGAAACTGACGAAAATTGATAACTAAATACTTTTTGAACTTTTGATTTTTCTTTCCCCTTATGAATGGACTGTTAAAAACAAGGCTGTAAGAGGAGAAGCTATTTTGTGGGATGTCTGTCTTTTGGGCCCATGTCTTCGGGTTAGCGTCAGAGGTATGTCCTCACAAGGAGGGAAAAACCCACAGACACACACGCCCTTGCACGCGCGTCCGTGTGCACCCAGACCGGAGGACAAACAGGCTTCCTTCCTCACCTGTTGCCAGATATCAGGCTGTGCAGCTGTTACAGCCCCCTAGTGAAAGGGCTAAACATCTTAGCAGCTTCTTAAATAAACCAGGACCCTTGGAGCCTGGTCCCGTCAGGGTGACCCACTCACCCCCACGTCTCACATGCTGACCCTTGTTTTACCAGCTGTTTCATCACTGAGCGTGCTCAGACCGCTTCTGCTATCTGCTATCCTATCATGCGTGCAGGCTGCCCATCCCAATCCTCAGTATACGTGTCACTGAAAATAACACATTCTACAAAATATCATCAGTACATAGGCCTGTTCCTCCTGGGCTTTCATACCAGCCCTCGGCAAGTAAACAGCTGCAATTCTGAAGTTCAAACAAGGTTGTAACTTTTTTTATCATTTCTTTATGACCATTATAAAGATGGCCCTTTCTCAGATTCTGGCTGCATCGCAGAGGGCACCGACAGGACGAAACTGAGCCGTGACAGAGGTGATACACAAAACAGACACCAGCAAGCAGGATAAGCGAAAAAACAATTCCAGTCGTCCCATAATAGAATTGATGTTTCAGCTGAGGGGGTATACACACACACACACACACACACACACACACACGCACGCACGCGCACACGCACACACACACACACAGTCATGTAACCATATCTTTCTGGGGACCGCTCATTCACACATACACACACACACGCACACACACACACAGTCATGTAATCATATCTTTTTGGGGACCACTCATTCATACACAGACACAGACACACACACACACAGACACACACACACACACACACACACAGTTTGGTTATGTTTATAGCTGTTCTGTCATTTTATACTCGGGCTCTCCTAGGACACACTCAGGGCATAGTCGTCCATTATGTTTGCCTGTTCACAATCGAAGATGAGGTTTCTCTCCCATTTCCTAGACTCCTGTGCTGTTCCTCACATGTTGCCCCTCCTGATTTCCTACTTTGCCAAATGCCCTCCCCCAACCCCGTTATTGAAACGGCTCAACTGTGACTCAGCAGCAGCCCCCCACACCACCCACCCACCCAGGCCAGGCCATGCCATCTAGATTAACTGATAATCTTCCCAAAATGATCATCTCTTGCATTATGGCACTCTGTGAGAAGTGTTGTCTACACCAGCTGTATTATAGGAATAACCTGAGTTGTTTTGATAGACTGGGGGGTGATCCATTAAGTAGGATTTCTCAGTTAGCTGGGTTAACATAAGCTAAAAGTCATGATTGTCCAATAGGAAGGCTCCTTACCTAAACTCTTATTGGATGATCATGATTGTCCAATAGGAATGCTCCTTACCTAAACTTTTATTGGACAATCATGACTTGTAGCTTAAGTTAACCCAGCTAACTGAGAAATCCTGCTTAGTTGAACACCCTCTTGACTGCTAAGAGTCTGCTCTTTCCAGTATAACAAATCTCAAACAAAATGGTGGCACTGGGGACGTCACAATACCTTCGCTGTCCAGATACATTAGCAGAAGCAGCTTTAGTCTCTCCTGGCCCATACATGGCCCAAATGTTGGGGTTTAACTTACTGTAACTGAAAGTGGTCTAGTCAGGCTGGCTGGCTTAGCGGGAACTCTTAAAAACAAGACTGTGTTGGGACAACCTATGGTTTTAATCACATAATCTGCTCCTAATGAGGAATTATGGTATGGTTATGTTGGTGATTTAACTGCTTATCTCCAGGCTGGAGTGTTAATCCCCAATTAGACTTCACAGTATCGTGTTCCTTCTATACGGATCAAGCCCCTTCTGCTGCACATAACTAATAAGAAATATCACTGGATTCCATTCTCAAAGTCAGCACCCACATTTCCAATCACAGTGCAGCAGAAAATAATGCCCTCGTGTCTAAAAAAAGATCTTTGGCTTCTGGATTTTGATGTGTCAGGTCTCCCTGCTTCAAAGGTCTTAGGAGATGTTAAATGACAGGCTGCCTTGTGATGGTGCACTGGCTTTAAACTTCATATTTACGTTGTCCAAGTTGAATTAAACATTGCTCAGTTCCCAGTGGGACATATTTCTACAATCCTTAAGTGTAAATTACTTAGAGTACTCCTTGGAAACTTCCGGAAAACCTCCGTGCTTATTTTGACTTTTAGACCATGTTTACTGTTGAACTACCATTACCAGGTTCCGAAAGCTCGTCAAATCTTAAAATAATTTTTAACCTATAATTACACACTGGGAGGGGGAGAACTGCAGGTTCCAGGGGAGGCTGTAATTACATTTCTGTGGTTTTAAAAACTAACCGTAATTTGAGGCCATTTTCATTCTAATAGCATTCAGGAACCAAGGGCTCTTTGTATAACCCCCCCAGGTACATAAAGCGGGGTGGGGGGGGGGGCTAATGGGTTAGCCAATAGCATGAAAGCATGCTGACCTTCTGAGTCCTCTGCAGCTGTGACCCGTGAGTCTGCCTAGCAGAGTTTCCCTCGCCGCGTCTGGGGTGGGGGGCACAGAAAAGGCCACATTGCAATGTCGCCCCACAAGACGGTGATGGGCATAAATAGATAAGTGTGGGGAGAGACACGGGCGAGCCAGTCCAAACTGGCACTGGAGGCTCCTCCCGATGGCACAGATCTCCAGACACAGGACTTAGAACGAAGGTGCCCAGCCCCCCACGCATGCTGTTTTATTTGAAGTTTAAAGGTCGGTCAGCCCCCGTATGGCGTGGAGGTCAGGGAGGTCAGGGAGGTCAGGGAGGTCGTGCGGTTCACCTCCACAAGTTAACCCCAAATAAACCACGAATAAAGATGGCTGCCACTCAGCGTCACCTGCCACCATATGCTGTGGGGACGAGAACCTGTCCCAGATGTTCCCCGTCTCCATAGCGAGAGTGTAGCCATGGAAACCGAGCTGAGGCATCCTGGGGGGCGAGCGCCCCCCCAGGGGAAACCAACATCTGCTTGTTTTCTTGTTTTCGTAACGTGGCTCATGGGATGCGCTCCCCGCGCCGCACACTAACCACACCCTATTAAAAATAACTGTCCCAGTTAGGCCTTATGCATTATGCAGTCAGAAAGGTATGCCCTTAAAAACAGGCTAAAATTGGCAATGATTTTGGCTTTTGGGACAGTTTGTTTGGAATGGATATACACAGTGTGTTCAAAACTTCAAGACACCTTCCTAATATTGCCACGGTTTATTGGGGAACAGAGTGAACAGGGTGCAGGCAGCAGCCCACCAGGGGCGCTAGCGTCGTACTTATCGACTACTTGGGCGAACTAGTTTGGTTGCGCGTGGCGGAAGAATATGCAGTAACGCGAC
>JAODJW010000079.1:1822641-1834607 GCA_026777045.1 Hyperopisus bebe
AGATTAGGGCAAATGCATTTGAATGTTCACTAGCTGTCCCTGGCTTACAGCCACTGAGGGCAAATGGACACAGAGCAATTATTAATCAAGATGTATAGATGTGTCCTCTGAAAGTCGCGTGGTGTGCATTGTCCCCCACAGTCCATTGCTTAATCCACACTTCACTGGACATTTCTGTCTCATCTGTCTTTATGCTCATTAGTCCATTAATTGGACCCTTTCCACTCAGAATGGTGTGATTATAAATGAGCATGGATATCGCTCTCTTAAAATCTCAACTTCTTCTTTGTCTTCTTTGGGCATGTGCCCACGCTGTGTGTGTGTGTGTGTCTGTGTCTGTGTGTGAGGGTCATGTGTACATTACACTGTGAGGACCAAATGTCCCCACAATGTCATAAAAGCCTGCCATTTTGACGTTGTGGGGACCACCTTTTCAGTCCCCACAAGGGGAAACTCAGTTTATAGAAATAGGATAGAAAATAGAATACAAATACAGAATAGAAATCTGCAATTAAAAAACTAAAAATGCCAAAAGTCTTGTATTTTGTTTGGTTACTCATGGTTAGGGTTAGGGATGGGATTAGGGTTTTTCCCCATATAAATGAAAGGAAGGTCCCCACAAAGATATGAATACAAACACATGTGTGTGTATGTGTGTGTGTGCGTGGTGAATAAAGGAATACTGAATAAGTTTTGAAGAGTTGCAAGTTTATTTAATACTAAATAATAAAAAGGGATTATGAATATGACTAAAGACTAATTAAGAAAACCCTGCAGCACGTTCTGAAATTCAGACAATGACGGACTGAAGGTCTACATTTCCACCACCAGCCTGTAGGCTTTGCTGACAGCCATGTGCTGTTCATCACTGTCATTGTATTTCAGAATTCTTCATATTTCACCATCAAAATTCTCTGTCCCGCTGTCCTGTCACCATCCATTCTTACATGATTGGTTGATTGTTGCACACGGCACAGTTTTTGCACACGCACTCAGGAGGTCATCCGGAATGGGACTCGTTTGCTAAGCGAGGCGTCACCGTAGTAGCTTTCCGCTGGATTCACCCGCTGCCCTGAACGTCTCGAGCACTCAGCACATGTGGTCTAAATTTAGGCAAAAGACGTGACCTCACTGAGATGACAGTGCAGCCATACTGTAGATGTATCATAACAAACACCCACAAACTCTACCTCCACGTCGCGTGTGTTAATTGCACTCTGGCTGTTTGTGCTGTTGACAAATCTTCCAAGGGAGACCATTCTTATTTGTTCTTCATGAAGTGGGTTGGGGGGGGGGTGTTGTCCCTCCCAGAGACAGTCATCAGGGGCAGATCCAAGTTAAGCCCACACAGTCTGTGTGTTGCTTAACTACATTCTGTGTCTTTCAAGTGGTCAGAAGCTTTGTTGTGCAACGAGGGTCACTATGCACCTGAGGCATTCCTACATCGGGGACTTCAAATTAAAGGACATTTGTTTTTAAATTCCCTCCATACTTTTGTAAACATACCAAGATTTGTGCAGACGCAACAATGGCTGTGCAAACCATGCAGAATGAAGTTATAGCTACAAGCTGTGTTTCATTCAAATATGAAACAGCTCTTTAGAGCGGAATAACTTTCATGCAGTTTATATACCGGTAATGTTTATATAACATATACCAGACCCCTGTGGGCCGCATATTCATGTACTTATGTATGGTCTGTGCATTTTATGTTTCTTGATTTGCATTTCTGAAATTTAATTCTGATTCCTAGTGATTCCTATAGTCTTTTTTCATTCTGATATTACACGAGTTTGCCAATGCCCGCCCTGTAGGTGGTGCTTCGTCATACATTGATCAGCATCTCAGGGAGAGTTCAGGCTGGAAGGTCACACGCCTCCCCGGATGTGAGTGGTCCAGACCACCCCACCGAAATGGGTCCCACCCTACAGCTGAGACCGACAGGCCAAAGACAAGACATTAGGCTAAACTCGCAGAGGGGAAGCAGGCTTGGCATTCCGACCTGAGTACCCAGGTCCTGGGCTTAGGCGATGCATTATAACAGCGCTGTGGTCAGACCACAAAACGTCAGCACGCCACTACTTATCAAAACAACCCTATATGGGATATGCAGCCACTCAGTCAGGCTCAGTCCTGCAAGTAAATAGCAATTATGTCTCGCTGCAGACTGTTACGCTCCCAGCACAAAGGCTTTGGGGAAACGTCCTGAATGAAAACCAGGCTGTTGCATTCCCAGCTTCCCAGACACTCAGCAGACCATCATACACAGCAGCTAGCGAAGCAGCTTAGCCGGCTTTCGACGGTTCGAGCTGGTGATCAGCAGCTGGTGACAGAGGACAGAGACCTTGCGGCTACCACACTTAATGCATGACAGCAAAAAGGGGGGGGGGGGGTCCTTAAGAAAAACACAGCAGAAAGAACCTTCAGGGCTCAAGGGGCTGGAAGGGAAGAAACAGGTCAGACTGACTGTGTAGACGCCACGGTTAAACCGGCATTTTCAGACTGGTTGTATTTTATAGACACTCCACTATTAAGACTAAGATGGACTTCATTGCTTTTTGAGGGAAATTCTGGATATTGCAGCATAACTAAATTTGCTAAATGAAATTTGACCATCACAGCAAACTGAATATGAATACATCTTCATGAATGTATTTTATTTATATATTTTTATAAATCGAAGATGAGATGAAATGATGTGAAATGAGTGAATGAATGAGTGAATGAATGAATGAATGAATATTATTTTCCAGCCCAGCCAGTAGGGTTGGGATGAATTATTTTTCATCTTTCTGGTAATTAAACATGCAAATGAGTAACCAATGAAAGCTTCTGACGCATCCGGGAGTCGGGAAATGGTAAATAGTTTCACACATTACTCTTTCTTGTGAGTAAGACACTAGACATGAATTCTTGACATTTTGCATAATCTTCATGTTGGTCACGCCCTGGCAGCCTGGGAGATTTGCCTGTGCTTTTAGCATAAATGTTAACAGCTATGGGTGGAAATGATTGTGTACTATGAAGCTGAACAGGCGATTAAGAAGGAAATCCTGTCTGACGCGCCAACACCACAACTGCTAGACTTTCTGCAAAGCCATTTCCATTTTATTTCCCCCGATTGTCAGAGAAGAGGCTCTCACCTCAGAAATAAAGGGGCATGTCGTTCAGGCAGTTTGCTGAGGTTTATGGAGAGGCCGACTATAGGCTTCTCTTAGAAACACAGCCCTACACTCTTAGAAACACAACACCTTGCTAACTATTTTTTTCCCAAAAAGTCAGGAAAAACACATATCACTCAATCATGCCTCGGAGGAGAGGAGAGGGCAGCTCTGTAGTCAAACTGCTTATTTATTGTGTTCTGTTTCAGTAATTCTGAGTACTGCTTATCGAAGAAACGGATATGACTTCCCAGTAATGCTTTTTCATTGAACTGAAAGTTCCAATAACCAGGCTAAGTTAAAATCATAAAATAAAAAAAGAAATATATGCATTGCAGACATTAATGACAGTGGTTACTAATTTCAAAAGGTGTAGGATTACAAATAAACTTGTACAAAAGGATAACAAAAAGGGTAACAAAGCCACACCCCTGTAGACACCCAGCTCCTTCCACTGTGCGCATGCAAACCAGTAACCCAGTATGAGCTGTTTTTCAATAGGATGGTTGATAACTGGAAAAGCCCTTGGTTGTGGTGGGTGGACGGGGAAGATGAGCTGGTGCAGTGGGTGTGGCAGGAATGACTTTCAGCCTTTTAGAAGTTTTCAAATTCACAGTCAAAGTCAGTCATCTGGCACAGGATGTACTTCCACTGGCGATCCCTATAACAGAAAAACGGGAGATGTTTGGGGTCGAGAAGGGAATCGACCAGTGATCTGGCCGCCTTGGACCAGACGGGGAAGGGCCCTGTTACACAGAGAGACTACTCACTTCAAACTGCTGTGTGATGCACTAGTGATATAATGTCTCACTAATCAGGACACGTGCAAGGCTGTGCCCTCCGAGGTCCCGGCATCTAGCATTCTGTCTTTTTTAGAAGCCGGTCAGGGGTAGAAATAAATAGGATTTTAAAAGAAGCTCCTTTCTAACACAATTAACGGGTGACGTGGAAGGGAGATGAACGGAAGGCCTCGGTGTAGAACGGGGCAGAAAGACGATGCTTCAGCATTTATGACACTAAAGAAAGTTTTTCAGTGAAACTGGAATAGCAGTTAGTCTGCACCACTGCATTTAACCCGTCTCCTGATTACAGTGGGGTCTAAACATAGTAGATTTATTTATTCATTCATTGGTTTGTTGGTTTTTAAATCAATTTCATTAGTTGAACAATAGTTCTGCTTATAATAATAATGGTATTTATAATTATTGACACTCTCTAACCCTTCCCCTATGTGAATATGTGATGTAAATGATGTAAATATGATTCTGACTTAGTCGCCGCTAATTGATCGCTGTCTTATCTCTGTGTGAAAGTGTGCATGTGTATTAACACAGTAGATTTAGACTCTGGTGTCTGCTGACCTGAGCACAGCACTGAAGGTGGTCTGGGCCCCTCGAATGAAGTAGCCATAACCTGGGATGACCATCTCGGCCTCTTCCCTGTAATATTCCGGAACGTCGTTGGTCTTCCTGTTAGCGAGAGGAGCACCAAGCTGATTGCTGTTCTGACATGTCAGGTGACATTTCCATCCCACCCCCACGGGGCGGAGCTAGCCGTGCGAGGGGCGGGGTCAGAGTAGCCTGGGGAGGCGTGGCCTTGGTGGAGGGGGAAGGGACGTACCAGCAGGAGTAGGGGCACCTGCGGCTGTAGCGGCAGCAGTAAAACTGCCACTCACGGTCCAGCACGGCACTGAAGTACTGGCTCTGGACCCCAGCCACCAGCCCGTTGTTGGAGCACGTAGAGGTCCTGCAGGGAGAAGGGCCAGGTGTCACCACAGTCATGGTGTTTATTGGTATTTATAACTCGGTTCTTGTCTAGGGTGAGGGGCAAGGCACCGATCTGGTGTGTGCAGGCAACTGCAGAGACAGAAAAGCTGCAATGGAGAAAGATGCGTCTTTGAACCTTTGAATGCAGGACACACAACAGCTGTCCTCTTAACGGCTGCTAATGCAGTTGTGCAACACGACACAGAAGTAATGAAAAAACAAAAGCACTAGGGCCTATTTCATTTCTTCCAATGAAGGCATTCATCTTCATTCTTCATTTCTATTCACTGTGGCAAATGACTGTAACTCATTGCAACATGACAACCTGCAAGTAAAAGTCAAACTCAACAGTGAATAAAATTTGTTGATAACCGATCCAGCTGGATTCCAGCTGCCGCTATCTAGCAATTCCAGGGCAGTGATTACTCTGATTGCCATCGGTAACAGGCGCCAGTTAAAACCAGCCTGGATTGCTTGTGCCCGTTAACCCACAGAACTCAAACTCTTGCAAACACACCGTAAATGTTTTACAGTAAGACCTTTGTTGACGGTGCAGGCTGTTATCACAACAAGCTGACATCAGCAGCAGTGAATGTCTCAATTCGCTTTGCCACGGCAACCGTGTCCCCATAACACACTATTAGGGAACCTGAAATTGCACTGGCATTTTCTAATGCTAACTCAGGAGCTAACTGAAATGACCTCTGGAACAATGTAACATTTTCTTTAGATGTGTTTCATCAACCTGAGCTGTCCCTCTCCCCAGCATAAACACGAGGAGATTCCTTACATTTTTCGAAAGGTTTCCATCTTTAAAACAAGTTGTTCTTTTTAACTGATTAAAATTTCACTTATTTCCTGAAAAATTCTCCCTCCTGGCACCTGAACCTTCAGCTTGTGGGTTTCCTCGCTGAGTGAGTGTGTGCTGGGTGCATCGCACAAACGGTGACCATGGTGTCCTCTTACACTGCAAGGTCAGCGACTGTCCCGCACACCTGAGTTGAAAGCATAACCCAGAAAGAGGAGTTATACCTCTCAACACCTGCTAATTCCTGCCTCGGCCTCCACCTTACCTCGCTCCTCCATTTTCCTCCTTGACTGTGACCTTCTTTCTGATGTGAAACCAGAGGACATCTTTGGGGGGGGGATTACTTTTTAACCGGGGGAATGGAATACTGAAGTCCATGGGCGGAGACATTTGCTGTTGCAGTTTAAGCAGCCCCCCCCCAGGCATTCGCAAAAGCAACATTTCAGGAAAATGGGTGCTGCGGGGTGGGGGGGGGCAGGTGGACATAGCACATGGGAAAACTTCCCGAGGGAATTTCATTATGGGCAGATTTTCACGTGGATAACAGAGATCTATGCAGTTCTGCTTTAGCCTTCTGGAAAATCCCAGCCTCTGGGGGAACGGCGACCTGCAGCAGAAGCCTGACATGACACCCCCACGTCGTACAGGCCGCCTGACACCCCCACGTCGTGCAGGCCGCTGAGAGGACCTACATAAAGGCAGAAAGAAACACTGAGGGTCTCTTTATTAAACCAGCCCTATGCTAAGTACCATGGCAGCATGAACACATTGCCTTGCTCATATCTTCAAGGTGACAAAGTTCGTGGCCATTTCAGTTAAAATTATATCCCAGAAGTAGTGCTTTGATGTCATTCTGTAGCTGTTGGTGTCCTCAAGTTGCAAACATCTTTGCTGACCCCTCAGGATAGTATTTACTGATGTCGTCTTAAGGAAAAACACGATTGTATCAAGGTCAAATGAAGGGCACCGGTGTGTATCATATTTCATTATGGTCAATATAATCACCCGCTGGGCTGACAAATGTCTATGACACATAAAACAAGGCCTGTTGTTCCCGGTGACCATGAAAGAAAAGGTTCTATGAAGGTCAAAGTTGACAGCCAGAGGGGTCTCGGAGCCCGGAGGGCCAAAATTAAACCTTAAAATGCTTCAGCAAGCACAGGAAAGAAGGCTGGACATGTGCTGGGCCAGGTTGCCAAGACAAACAGGGAAATTTTGGCAGGAAACTTATTCCATCTGTCAGGGTAGACATGAGGCCGCCAAGATAGAGGGCTTCACTTTGATGGTGAGCAGAAAGGAGGGAAGGTCTTCTAGGTTCGTAACGGAGGGCGTCCCAGCGAACAGACTGGCACACCAGCAGCCTTAGTGTGTAACTAAGAACAGCTTCTTTTACCTCAAAACGAGCCACTAACAGCAACAAATTAAGCTGTACTGGCCATTACATCATATGACAACCATTAAGTGTGACATCACCAGAGACCAAATCAGGCAGACTTGGGATTCTCAGTTCCGGATCTCTTGCATAATCTCTCTTCAGCTCGTTACTTATCTCTTCCCTCTTCAGCGTCTCTCCGGGCTTTTGTGGAATGATTGTTTGAGGAGGAGATAATCTCACACATTAAGGCTTGATGAACATCTAAGCTAATTATTTTGGCTTTTTAAAAAGGATACAGAAGGTTGGGGTCTTGCTGTTGGATGCGCTCTCGCACGCAGAGTCCACATGGAAATCTGTAGGAAACTTAGGTCTGAAAATAACGTCAACCTCGCAGTTGAAAAGGCAGTGTGATCCTTCACTATTAATCCCTTAATGGCTGCTTCATTCAGTTACAGGGCAAAACTGGCATTGAGCCGACGGGACAGATTTAATTTGGAAAGATACAAGGCTGTTCTCAGGCTGTTTATGCAAATCCTCGTATGCTTTAGGCTGCACTCGTGCTCTGAGGTGTCGATTCCCTTATTCCCAAAGAGTTTTCCTGAAGTCTGTACACTTGGAGTTAGCCATCAGCAGGTGGCAGATTAAAACGGCACTGAAGTGTCACAGCACTGGTGCTGATCGAATTAACAGTCAGGTGGTTCCTGAATATTTTATGACATCACTGCGCCAGACCACTGTGGACGGTCTGTTTAATTAGCTCCGGCGAATAGGGATGCCTCTCTGCCCCCCCTCAGGTGTACGACTTCCCTCCCTCCGTCAGCAAGGACGTGCCGGACGGCCCCATCAGGGAAGAGACGTATGACGTGCCCCCCCACTTCGTGAAGGCGACGAGCCCCGAAAACAAGACCCCAGGTCCCAGCACGGCCCCCGAGGACGTGTACGACGTGCCGCCCCCCACTCTTCCGGGCAGGTGGCCCTCGGACGGCCCGGTTCCTGGCCAGGAGGTCTACGACATCCCGGCCAGCCTGAGGCCAGGTGCTTCCTGCGGGCGGGTCCAGGACGTCTACGACTTCCCACGCGAGCGACCGGCCGGCGGTGAAGACGGCGACGACTACGTGTACGACGTGCCGCCGCAGGTGGTGCGCGACGCAGCCTTGGCGACAGGGGGCGCTGAAGAGCTTAGTGTCAGCTTCAAGCGCCTCTCGGCCTCCAGCACGGGCAGCACGCGCAGCAATCTCTCCACCTCCTCCCTGGACTTGGTGCCCGTCAAGGAGTCATCGTCGTGCGCCTCCTCGCCCGGCGCGGGCCGCCTGAACCTGGAGCTGGAGCCCGCTATGGAGCAGCTGGCGCGCCTACAGCAGGCCGTGCAGGGCTCCGTCTCCTTGCTGATGTCCTTCGTCAGCGGGAACTGGCGCAGCGCCCAGCAGATGGAGGCCAGCCTCCCGGCGCTACGGCAGGCCGTTGAACGCGTGAAGGTGTCCGTCGGGGAGCTGCTGGAGTTCGCCCGTGGCGCTGTGGCCAACGCCGCCCTGGCACCCGACCGCACGCTGCAGGCCAAGCTGAGCAGGCAGCTCCACAAGATGGAAGAGGGGTACCAGGGCCTCCTGCAGCACAGCCAGTCGCTGGACGGCACGGGCTGGGCCCTGGGGGCCCTGCTGGCCCCTCCGCCCGGTGGCGACGACCTGGACCGCCTGGTCATGTGCTCGCGGGGCGTGCCAGACGACACTAAACAACTGGCCTCCTTCCTGCACGGCAATGCCACACTGCTGTTCAGGAAGGCCAAGCAGCAGCCTGCAGAGGCACCGGGCAACAACAATAACGTCTCGGCCTACCAGACGGGGCTGCCCGAGAGGACCAACATCCAGTCCCGCCCCCTCCCCTCACCACCCAAGTTCACGACGGAGGAGGAGTCCCAGGAGAGGTCGTATGACACCACGGAGGAAGGCTGGATGGAAGACTACGATTACGTGCATTTACAGGTAGCGATCCTGAGTCACGGTCGACGGCACAGCAAACGGTGAACTGATAAGGAGCGGCGCTCTGGTTAATGTTTCATACAGCCCAGCGAATTCACCAGGCGCTTATAAACAGGGAATGGTTGCCTTCCATTAATCAGTACTGGCCAAGGGGAAGGCTGAGAGGATATTACATGTTCCCACTGCAGAGCCCTAACCCCCAGCCTCCCCCCACACTCACCCCAACACCCACGCGTCACCACACACATGCATCACACCCATGATGCTTTGCAGTGTCGTGCAGGAGGGCAGATACTAAAAGACGTTGACGCATGAGTGGCTTCATATCTGCATGCCTGCGTGTGGCTATTAATGTAGGACGAACCGTGACAAAGTTGTTGCTTATATGGGTATATGAGGAATGACATCCTTCACTGTATAATAAATAACATCTGATGGCATAGCTTTGAATGGTGTGTGAGTGTGTGTGAGTGTGAGAGTGTGTGTGAGTGTGTGTGTGAGTGAGTGTGTGTGAGTGTGTGTGAGTGTGAGAGTGTGTGTGTGCCCTGTGTTCCATCCTGGGTTGTTCCCTGCCTTGTGCCTATGGCCACCAGGATATACTCTGGACTCCCTGTGGCGCATAATAGGATTAGGGGTGACAAAAGGACGGATGGATGGATGGCGTAGCGGTTGGTGCTGGCCAAGTTCCTTCATTTTGTATCTGTGTGTGTGTGTGTGTGTGTGTGTGTGCGTGCTGTGGTGTCTTTGCATACGTCTGCATTTCTGTGAAATGTCATTTGAGGTGATGCCTGTTCCATACCTGTGGCATTTTCAGGGGAAGGAAGAGTTTGAGAAAAACCAGAAGCAGTTGCTGGAAAAGGGGAACATTATCCGACAAAACAAAAGCCAGCTGGAGCAGCAGCAGGTCTGTCTGTCTGTCTGCTGTCTGTGCACGATGCTCTGTCTGTCTGTCTGCTGTCTGTGCACGATGCTCTGTCTGTCTGTCTGCTGTCTGTGCACGATGCTCTGCCTGTCTGGCTATGCACATTACTGTGTCTGCACGATGCTCTGCCTGTCTGGCTATGCACATTACTGTGTCTGCACGACGCTCTGCCTGTCTGGCTATGCACATTACTGTGTCTGCACGACGCTCTGTCTGTCTGGCTATGCACATTACTGTGTCTGCACGACGCTCTGTCTGTCTGGCTATGCACATTACTGTGTCTGCACGATGCTCTGCCTGTCTGTGTAGCTATAAATAATAGCTATAAATAATGTTCTTATAAGGTTGACACCTTTCCCCCTCTCACACAGCTGAAA
Source organism: Hyperopisus bebe (assembly GCA_026777045.1). Lineage (NCBI taxonomy): Eukaryota > Metazoa > Chordata > Actinopteri > Osteoglossiformes > Mormyridae > Hyperopisus > Hyperopisus bebe. The sequence continues at coordinate 1,833,027 of JAODJW010000079.1, forward strand.
CAGTTTGAGCGGTTGGAACAGGAAGTGAGCCGGCCAATCAACAACGACCCATCTGGCTGGAGCCCACCGTCGCACTATGGCGCATCGCGGGGGGGCCTCAGCACCAGCGACCGCCAGCTGCTGCTGTTCTACCTGGAACAGTGCGAGGCCAACATCACCACGCTGACCAATGCCGTGGACGCTTTCTACTCCGCCATCGGTGCCAACCAGCCACCCAAGATCTTCGTGGCGCACAGCAAGTTTGTCATCCTGAGCGCGCACAAGCTGGTCTTCATCGGCGACACGCTGGCCCGGCAAGCCAAGTCGCCGGAGGTGCGGGCCCGCGTCACGCAGTACAGCAACGCGCTCTGCGAGAAGCTCAAAGACATCGTGGTGAGCACCAAGATGGCGGCTCTGCAGTACCCGTCCGCTAGTGCCGCCCGGGACATGACGGAACGCGTGCACGAGCTGACTACCCGCACACAGCACTTCCGCACGGTGCTCACCCAGCTAGCGGCCATGTGAGGGCGCCCTTGCTCCCTTCCCCCTCCCCCCACGGACCACTGCCTCCTGGGCTTTTAATCTCCTCCAAAAGGATGTCTGTCAGACTGGCCAGTTGAACATGGATCTGTGTAAATACTCAGGCTGTGCTTGGGACGAGTACCGGAAGCAGCATTACTGAAGATCCGGAGAGAGACTGTAGTTTTTAGACTTATCATTATCACCATTATCGCTTTACTGTAACTACAATGATATGAATTTTAATAGTTGCTATTATTATTATTATTATTAAGGACCGAGCTGAAGGCTGTTTCAGTTTTTAACTCGCATATGTAGAAATCCTTAATATGGTTTCCCCCCCCCCGGGACAAATTACGGGAAAAAAGAAAAAGAAAGGCCCCTTCCATTTTTGTAAGTCTAAGGAGAGACCAGCGGGGTGTGAAGAATGGAAGACAGGGGCGGGGCCACATTGACAAACCAGTAATAGTGTCTTCAGGTCTGCCATTGTCATGAGACGGGCTCAGCGTGCTAATTAAAGGAGCCCAATTAAGCAGATAGCGTGTGTTTTAATAGAGTCTCTGCTCCACTGATGAGATCAGGGAGCGATAACATAGGTCTGTGAGCCTGACTGACTGAGACAAGGCTTTCTAGAAGCTTAGGGGGGAGTGGGGGTTCCTCCAGGGGGTCCCTATACTCATTTTGGAAGCACAGGGGTCCAAACCTTGAACCCCCACCAGCAAAGACATGCCACGCTCTGACCTGCATTGTGGCAATAATCCATGCCCCCTACCCCCCAGCCTGTCTCCCAGTCCCCCCTGGACATCTGTGGAGCCTCCTCCTGCAGGCCAGGGGGTCCCTCCTTCCTGGGGGGGGGGGGTCTTTAGGCAATTATGGGAAGTATACACAGTCTTCTCTAGCACCAGACAAGGTAACATTCACAGCGCAGAGACCCTCATGCGCTACCATTGCTAATGCTGTGCCAGCACACACAGAGGAGGCGTGGCCGGTCAGCCTGTCACTCGCAGGACCTGCATCAGAGGAGGCGTGGCCGGTCAGCCTGTCACTCGCAGGACCTGCCAGCGGACCTGCATCAGAGGAGGC
>JAODJW010000079.1:1840091-1863353 GCA_026777045.1 Hyperopisus bebe
ATGGACTTCATATTCGTTCACCTACATTTTGCCCAGACTACCTTAAATCCGACAAGTTACCCCAATAAGCCAGTAACTCCGCTTCGTAGTACAGGCCACAGGTTTTGTGCAGAATCTCTTTACAAAAACCCCACTGAAACTGAAATAAAGCTTTCAAGCTTCATCCGTTTGTTCAAATATTAATAGATCTTATCAATGATTAAATGGTTAGCATAGTAAACTTTGGACTGAAACCTGGGCCTATGAATATTAGTCCTTTGCAGTTTTTTTTTGTACTGAGGCAGCAAAGGTCATGACAGAACAAGATCAAGGGTCTGTAGCGTATCTGTAAGGCAACGAGGCTGCAGATGCTGTGAGGCGGAGACCATCACTGAGGCGCAGAAGCGATAAAATCGGACGGCATAAAAAGTCAGTGTCAGGTGACTCAGGCGTGTCTTTGGGCCAAAACAAAGCTACAGTGCTAGCAACCGTCTGGTAAAAGAAAACGTAATGTCTACAACAAGACCTTATCGGCAAATTCTGCCCATCGTCTTTGGTTTGGAAGCTGGCTGACTAGCGACTCGTACTGGAGCGCCAGAACCGGCCCGCTTTTGCTGGCGATGTCGGCGGCTACACCTGCAACCAATCGGCACCCAGCAGCCGCAGAGGGAATGAATCCCTCGGCATGTAACCACGGCAGCCACAGCAGCTTGTTTCATTTGCTGTTCTTTCCATGACGGCAAGGGCTGGCGGAGCTCAGGTGGGGCGGAGCTTAGGCTGGCCAAACTCGGGTAGGGCGGAGCTTAGGCTGGCCAAGCTCGGGTAGGGCGGAGCTTAGGCTGGTGGAGCCCAGGTGGGGCGGAGCTCGGGCAGGGCAGCCCCCGTTACACTAAGCTCCATTCCGTGTCTCGTTCCATCCTCAGCATCCCTCCAGGAGCTGTGGAAGAGCAAACACCTTGCAGAGACCCGCCTTTTGCACGGACAGTGGCTCATTCCACAGAACTGCGACATGCAAAGAAAACAAGCACAGCTCAGATACGAAGGCTTGGTGACAGAGAATAAAATAAAACTAGAGAACTGTCTGCATGCCATTTTTCTGCACTTTGAATCTGGGGATGTTGATGGATGTTTTTCTGATGATTTTACTCCATAAAGATGTTCTAGGTAACCTCTAACGGCCAGGTGGTAAATCACACACCTTTCTTTCTGGGACACGGCCGCTTCGAGCACCTCCTAAGAACTACTGTTATCAGCATCTCTCCTCCGCCTCTTCAAAAGATCACTACTTCTTTCCGCCCCTTGCAGCCCAAATATGACCCGAAGTGACGAAATCGAGCTTCCTGAAAAAAAAAAACACAAAAACACAGGAGTGAAAAGCATAAAGCTGTTTTCCCGTCAAACTGCTGCCTGGAGCTGAGAAACACACACAATTATTTTCTGTGTCTTAATCTGTTACAGTGGCTTTGATCTCGCTGGAGAGCCGCCACACTTGAAATAACCTCAAAATAAATAACAAAATAAATAGCATGCGAGTCCCTGCCCCGATCATATCGCCCAGAAAAACAGAAACCAGCACCAAGGCCTGTATTTTTAACAAAATCAGTGAGATATGAAATATTTTGGAGAGAAATCATGACCGGAAATTTCCATATCCACGGAAACGCTACTAAACCATTTGGATGGTGACAGCCATTCGGTCCAGCGAGGTGAAAGAATTCAACCCTTTTGTACAGTTTTCCAAAAGGGGTTTTCAACTGACTCTTGGCAAACTTACTGAACCTGGATTCAGGTCCAGATAAAGGGCAGCATTGGCGTGCGTCAAGCTTGTTTGGAAGATGAGAGTGATTCTGACGTAGGTGAGCCGTCAGGTCGGTCTAAAACTCCCCTGGGATGTTGCATACGGTTCAGATTATGAGCGGCTGGTCCCAGTGTTAGCTGCAGGACTGGTTTGGCAGCAGCCTGGTTCTGTTCTGCCAGTTCGGCTGTACCAAAATCACCCTGGATCTGGAGGCCAGGCTGGGCCTGTGTTCCTCAAGTGGCTGCTGGAAACTGCCGGCTGTTTCATACCTCGTGAATCTTTCGTGAGGCTGCTATTCATTTTGTGCTTTTTTGTTTTGTCATAATGAAATAAGCATGTCCCTGCTTAGTGAGTTGGGGATCAGTGCCTATGTGCAGGAGGTTGTGGGTTCGAATTCCATGGCTGGTAAACTTGTCACACTCCACAAGCTCTGGCTGACTCACAGCTATACACATGCCCATCTCTCTGTGTTGGGACGTATGAGAATCAGCCAACTTCGCTATGGTGAAGAGGACAGCACCACTATGAATGAGCTTGGGGGTATTTTTAGGTTGTGATCAGCCTTATTTTTTGCCCCGTGCTGATTTTTGGGGGCAGGGGTGGCGCTTTTGCTGGAAACGGAGTGAGCTACTCCTTCCATTTATGTTCTGTTAACAAATTTTAAAAAACAATCAGGTACCACCATAACCTGCTCCTCCTGTCACAGCACTGCGAAGGTTCCCCAGGTTGCTCTGGCTTTGTTCCTCATAAAGCTGCTATCGACCTGAGCAGCCTGTATTTTGGGGGGTGGGGGGTCTGCACCTGGTCCATTTGTTCTGAGTGGTCCACACCGAGAATGACACAGCTGTCAGGCCATTTCCTCTTTGGCGTGTCACAAGTGCCATATGACTGGCTTGATAAATTACATCAGATCAGGCGGGAACGGGATCAGCATACAGGGCCCAGTCTTATCAGGACCCGCCCCCTTCCCCTCCCCCGCCCCCTCCAATGACCAGCAAGTCACGACAAAGGTTTATTTAGGTCCTTGCAACACTCCAACATTTGTAAACTATGCATAGCTTCCACATTCACTAAGTGTCATGCATGTAAGTATGACTTACGCATTTCTTTGCCAGAAACGATGCCTTCATTAAATAAAATGAAATACAAAGGAATTATGATACTTTATTGGTCCCCAGAGCAAAACCGTGCTTTGGCCAAGACACAGACATAAAAAGGTCGGAGCAGGGTGTGGGGTAACAGCACAGGGTGAGCCGGCGTGTAGTGCGATCGGGGCTCAGGGCCTTCATCAGGGGCCCGACGCTGGCCTCAGTCTGGCGACCTTCTGGTCTGAAAGGTGACTAGGATGAGATCCTTCCCATTTTGTATATGCAGGAAAAATGAACGCAAATTCCCATCTACAGACAGTCAGAAGTATAGGAATGAATTTCCTTTCACATTGGCAATTACATGAATCAACTATTCATTAAGTGATTCCATGTTCCGATAATGACAGGGTTGTTTACTCATAATTTTCCTCTAAGCACATGAGACACCTCATAGTCCGCAGAAAGTGAATACATGTATGCCCTCAATAATTCACAAATCAAGGAATTAGTGCAGCACGCCAATGGCCGAGGTAACAATGAGGTGCCGTCTTCTCTATTTCCGGATGACTGGCTCCTCAGGTCCAACCCAGGCAGGTAAACAATGAAACGTTCCTGCTCCACACGAGGATCATATTTTATTTACGCGTTTATACCGAGCGCCTGTCGTCGTCTACACGCTCGGCTGTAAATCGCCTCTCCGCCGTGGCCTCGGGATACTTCATGCCTCTCTGAGTTCCAGTGGCAACATACAGGAAGCCTGCAAAAAACCGGCATGCCCGTCCTCGGGTAACCCCGCAGTGCACACGCGTCCTCAGCTGACCCCGCAGTGACGGCACGGCAGCATCTGGACACCAGAATATTTCCAAAGACCTGGAGCTCATTAATTACCCACCTCATCAGGGGTCAATCGAGAGGGCGACTATCACCTTGGAGCATATTAACTGGGCCTCGCGAGCGCCAGCAGCAGCCCACGTGCCGGTAAGACGGCGCCTGGCCAGTCTCACGTGCTCCAGGAGGTCTTCGGAAACCCATGAAATTACATCCCAGAGAGGGGTGGCATCTCAATCGGGCACCTGTGCCCCAAATTTAGCTGTAATACATCATGACAAAACAACAGTCCTTCCTTCGTCATCTGTCTGCTTCCTCGTCCTCCTTGTTAACCTCATTAAGATGACGACGATCCAGAGTGTGAGGGGCGGGGTACGGCCGTGCATCACTGGCCTGCTGGAGGGAACCTGGGGAGTGGAGAGAAACACACACACACGCACGCACACACACACACACACACACACACACACACACACACAGCACCAGCAGGTCCCCAAAGGGCACGCACATACTGCTCACTGCAACACAGCTTACCACGCTTTGTGCAACAATATTTGTAAAATAACAGTTTATTAATCATTCATCAAGGAATAATCTAAAATTCATACATTGGTTTGACACAGGTGGATGAATAATCAGCTCATTTATTATTTAAAATTTTATTATTATTTTTTTTTTTTTGCAAACTCCAGTTTTGCTTACCTACTTAAACTCAGTGTAAGTAACCTGAAATGTATGCGATGCTTGTGTCACCTTTGGCGAGAAGCCAGGGCTGCTGTTGCAGTAAAACCCATCTCCATTCTGGCGCCCAAAAAAGTCCCTGTTCCTTCCTGCAGTGGCCGTGTCGCTAAGCTCAAGAAGCCAATAGCTGGAAGCTGCTGAAACAGGAAAAGCCAGAAGCTTCCGGAGTTTAATGAGGACTGGTGGACTGGTTGGCTGACTGGCACCAGCAACTGTTTTTCCGTTACATAGCCATCGCTAGAACTGCATTGTTTCTATTATGCTGGAAAAGAGCTAAAGAAAGACACGTGCTTTAAATTCAAAGTATATCTACATATAAACAGGATGAGGAAAGAAAGTGGATCGATGCTGGATCTGCTTAATCTGAATCAAAATCCATTTCTCTGCAATGTTCTGACCTCACTGACTTCCGGCCTAAATACTTTCAGAGAACAACTCAGTTGTAGAATATTTCACATTAAAGAACCAGTAGTCCTTGATTCACACTACAAATCAAATATGCGAGGCCTGCACTGAGCACCCCCGATCCAGACGCCCTTCTGCCCGGACATACCACTGCAGTTTACGGTTTTGCACACTGGTGGTGACAAATTAATGGAGGAGTAGCTCTTGAAGGCAAAACTAAGAATCTAAGATTCCGGCCCCATGAATTTCTTCACGGAAGTGCTGTCAGAGAAGATGAACACTAAACCATCTTAGGCAGTTTATATCCCTATCTGACCGTAGATGTGACGGAGGCTCCCTTTCAGTAACAAGCTCATGTCGTTTGAAGGATGACAAAAAGTTCTGCGTCAAAGTGCTGAATGTGCCATAGTTTCCCAGCCTGGAGAATCTCCAGAAAACATGGACCATCTAGTAACATCAGAGACACGGCTTGGCGGAAACAGCACATATTCTGGGACTGGCCTGACAACCCTCGTCTCTTTCTGAAGCCAAGGAAATAAAGAGCTTTTGTCTAAAGGTGGATAGTTATAAAGATGTTTTGCCCAGCGCTGAGACATCGGATCCAACGGCCATCTGGAATTACCTGTTAAGGCTCCATGCCGTGTCCCTCTGTTCCTCTAATCAGTGTCTCACTGTCGCTTCCTTTGCCAACGACACTTTAGCGTGATAATTTCTTTAGCACATAAAATGCGATATACATTGTAAATGTTTTAAGCTTAGCAGGCAACTCTGAAAATAGATGACTGCCAAGTCAGTAAACTAATAATATGCACTGCTGACCTGAGACTTAGGACAGGTCCTCTTTCCCAGGGGTATCGAGATAGATATCCGAGTTTTATTGATGAGTTCAGAGAAGGCTTTTAGTGAAACATGACACTCACCTCCAAAAAGGGAGATTAAAAACATATTTTGGGTCAGGATTGCGGGTCACGCGGCAGAGCAAAAGGGGACCATGTGGCCGAAAACGGTATTGCAGGCGACGTGTTGGCAGCGGATGATTAGGAGCAGAGGAAAGTGAGGGTCAGGTAGCTGCTAGCTTTCATGAAAGCTCTGTGTGATGGCGCCGTGGGGCTGAGTGGGCCCTTTCTATCTGGCGGGGGGCACAGCAGCACCAGTGACGCCCATTGGGACTGGGCAGGACGTGCTTATGTGCAGACGCTAGTGCTGGTGCCAAGCTAATTGCATGCCAGCCGTTCACAAGTGGCTCTGATTGCGTGGGCATGCAGGAGCCCCCGCGCCACACGGCCAAAAAAGGGAGACAGCAGAAACTGTTCAGCAGCATTATGACTTTTGGGGGGGGGGCTTATATTCTTTTTCAGTCACCTCTAGTTCCCTGATCCTCAACCTGATTTAAAATGGGCGGCGGGAAAAAAGTAAAGTCTCACTCAAAACTCAGACCTGCCCCAGACCTTTCAAAAAGCGTGATTTTCGAAATGCTGTAATTCCCAAACAAAAGCCGCAATGCCCCCAGTTTATCTGGGAGATGTTTAGCCACTCTGGGGCCTCTTCTCCTCATCCTGCTGTGGAAATCGCTTCTGCCACTTAAGCAGGACACACGGTGACTGGGCAGCATCTCCGTTGAGCTCTGTGCCTCCCTGGCTGAGCTAATAAAGCCCTCTGGAGGTCCAGCGGAATGCTCTCCGGCTCCCCGTCGAAGGGACGTCATGGAAAACGGGGATCTGTTTTGCTTCTGAGTGATTCGCCGTGGTCACGACCCACTTGGCTCTCTGCCCTCGCTCGCTGCCGTGAATCGGTGACTAACCCGGTGCTCCCGGTCCCCACTCTGAGGGACTGACTTTCTTGACCCGATCACATCAAAAAAAAAAAAAAAATTAAAGCACAAGCTGGTGATGCGTTAGAGCTGGAGTCATTTGTGACACGCTTTTTTTTTTCACAGCGTTGTGAGCACTATGGCAGACATGCGGAGACAGTCATCTTCAAAATTTCCAAATTCACTTACCTGTGCTTTCTGGCTTGGCACGGCGCCAAGGACAGCTTGATGCTGCTGGAGAAGCTGGATGGACAGTTTTTCATTTGCACACTGACCAGCTGTCACGGTCCATCAGGTGTGAGCAGAGCACCGGGATCACAGACAACCTTAAGGCCACCTCTGACGTTATTTTCAATATTCAAGAAATTATCCACATAACTGTACTTTGACTCATACAAATGAAGTCAGCCCTCACTCATCCATCAGTACTTGGGTCGAAATCTACCTAGTCGTACCTATAAAATATAAAATATATGTAATAATGTAAAATATAACAGCAAAAAAAAATAAATGACCCAGAATAACGGGACCACCGTATCATGTTCGTTTCTTGCCATGTGCAGAACAAAGCAAACAGGTCTGCATTTAAAACATCATGCCACACCTCAGACTCAGTTTATACGAGTTATTTAATAACAGTAAGCTTTGTGTTATCAATAAATTCACCACATACTGTGGAGGAGTATCCCTCGCCTGTATTTACTTAATGCTTGTTTAAACATGCAAAAAAAGGAAAAAAAACTCCAAGAACATTTAGTTCCAGGAAGAACTTACATTGGACTCCCACAGTTAAGGCTTCAGATGGTCTGGAGTGTTTCTGCGAATCTACGCCGGAGGGTAACAGATAACTGGATGCTGCTTGCGGGTTCAGAGGGCTACAGGTCGCTAATCAGTTAGCAGCATCGCTAGGCCATCAGAGGACCCGCGGACAAGTGGGTCTCTGGAGAGTCTGAGGGGGAGAGATTCAAGGCCAAGCAGACGGTGTGGCACAGAGATAGCAGCTATCACCCGTAAACAAAGCAGACAGACGCTCCCGTGTCAGTGTGTGAGGGCCAGAGCTCCCAGGGAAATTAAACTTATTTACGGTTTTTTTTCGTTCAAATTTCTAATATCATTTTGTCTGTACCACTAAAAAAAACTTAATGTGACACATGGAATTCAGTAACAAACTGACAAACCTGCTTTTGTTATTAATTATATATTTGACAGTGTAGCTAAATTGATTTTCCAAATGGCAGACCTATTCAGTGTTTACCTCATTTCGCTAAAAATAAATATATACAATGGTTAAATTTATGAACTGCCAGACAAAGGAAGACAACAAAGGTTGTGACAACCAGTCAATTCCTCAGCAGAATATCCACTGCGTGTTCTAACTGTTTTGAGGTACACTGGGTCCATGCTGTGCTTAGCAATGTATTTTAGGAACAGTGGAATTTCATCGCTTTATGTTTGTGGGTTAGGATACTGCAGGGCCCAAAAAGGTTCAAGAAGCTGTCATGTCACTGCACTCAGAACGTGCTGTCCTGTCACTGCACTCAGAACGTGCTGTCCTGTCACTGCACTCCGAACGTGCTGTCATGTCACTGCACTCGGAACGTGCTGTCATGTCACTGCACTCGGAACGTGCTGTCATGTCACTGCACTCAGAACGTGCACAGAAGACAGGCCTCATTTCAGCATGGCAGAGTGCCGCTGTGTATGATCCTCACACCCAATCAGCAGGGGCCAATGCCTGGAGGTACCGTAATGTATCCCGGCCCCGCGTCCGATGCCCGGGGCGGCACAGAGCCCTTAAAGGTGCTGCACTGGGTGCCCCACATCTCACCCAGGTCATATTATTAGCCAGGGACAGGTCAACTGACACTCCGAGTACCGGATTTCTCATGTCCAATTCACCAAGGCACATGGGAGCCGCCGTTTTGGATTTCCTGAAAACCAAATCCTCTGACATTCATCAAGATGCTTATCAGCGACCCGGCCGACTTTAGTAAGAGGGGGATGTGCAGGTATGGAGATGCTATCAGGGCTTCTCCATAACCCAGGACGACCCTCCCGGTTACTGGGACACCAGGGCCAACTGGGACAGACTCGCAGCTTTCAGCCGCCTGCTTGTGAGAGCGAGCCGCCCCCCCCCATCTGTCACACCGGCGTCTACGTTAGGATCCCTCGAGCTCCGCCGTGCTCCTCGGCCACTCAGTCGCACTCTGCACACATCTGCTCGAGCATCGGTGAGCGTTGAACAGAAGAGGCACGTTCAGACACCCGTGATCTGTGAAGGACAGGGTGTGACTGGGCGTGACTTCCAGGTACCCCACGGAGCATTTCACTTAACATGGAAGCTCTTCAAAATACAGAGAAACAAAGACCTCNNNNCCGTCTCACTCACCCAACCCCAATCATCCGTAGGATGTGTTCCTTCCATGTCGCTGCACCGATATGTTGATGCTGACAATCAGAACCCACAACCCAGATTCTGCCTTTTGGTTACGATGATGGATTGTCACTCCACCTACTGAAGTTGGTAGCCCATTGATCGAAACAAACATGTGACACTGGACGACTTTGTAAGCCTTCATACCATAATGCAAAACTGTCCTGGCAAGATCGCTGTTATAATCATTAATAGTTATAAACTGGAAAGAGCAAATTTATTCATATATGTAACAGCAATTTAATCAATCACAAACTTTCATGATAACTAGCATATGTTGATTTTTTTAACTTGTTGATTATGAAACACAATCCAATCATAGACGATGTGTTTATCAAATGAGCGAATTCAGACTAAACATAGTAGCTTTTATAAAGCTATCTTTCATTTCTACGTAAAGAAAGGCTGCATTTTTTTCCTCAGTTAATTCTTGGCAGAGATATAGGAAGAGTGACTAAATAGCAATGGGCTTGCGGGTTATGCAATTTCATATTCACCAAAACGTACAGCTCCACGTTGTCTTTTGACGTACAAATATTCCTGGTGTTGTGCAATCGGTAACTAAGCTTGACTTTTATTAATTGCAATGTTTTCAGCTTATCTGCTTACTACATATGAAATGTTGGAGTGGGATGGTTAATTGCGCTAGGCAGTAAGGGAACTGCAGGCCCAACACATAATGTATATAATCGGATATGTTTCTGTTGAACATACATTTGTATTTGCTGCATTTTGCTGTCTTGCGTAATTAAGTCATTTTTATCTAGAACTATATCGATAAAGGACCATGCTCTAAAAGCAAAAATATTCAACACAAAATCTGATAGCTTTTATTGCCATATTCCTGAGTTTTAACGACGAATTCCTGACTTTGAAGCCATAACCTTGAAGAAGTTACCGGTAAATTACAGAAATGCCCTCAGCTGAAACTTCCTGTTCTGGGTCATGTGATTACAAGGGCACTGCATAAGAATGACCTTTACACTGGTTTTTGCATTACAGACTGTGGGCCACTCTACTTTAGAGTCATGGCAAAAATGGACACTGACACCAAATGAAGGGGAGGGCCAATGTTTTGCCACTATCAACTGCAAAACAAACATTTCTAACTACTGTCAAGATGCCCTTGGTTACTCACCGACACATCCTTCGCTCTGAAGATCCACGTGCCGGGTGAGACACACGGTGCCTTTGAACAGTTCTAAATCAGTATGAAAAAAATGAACAAACATTTTTAATGGGGTTGAATGTTTCATGGCCTGTATTATGAGGTTTATGACACAAAATATGGTGAAGCAAAGCGTGCAGGCTTAGAGGGGCACTAGTGAGAATGTACTGAATATAACTATGAGATCCACAGTAGGGTCTACTCAGATACTTTGGCTTGTTATTTAACATGAATTCAGTGCATGTCCACAGAAGGAGTGTCTTGCATTTTGGCACTGGTCTGTTGGTGCTGCCTTTCTCCATATTAATGACACCTGTGATCGATTTCTGTCCCCAATGGACAGCCAACCTTGTCCTCAACCCACATATCATTCACCCTCAAAGAGCAGATTTGTTTATAAAACTGATGATCCGTTGTTGTCTCGACATAAAAATATAAATGAAAGAAATAAAATCTTAAAAACTATAATATAAACCATCTGAAAATAATTCATACCTCAAGAAACACTGCACTGGGAATTTGATTAAATGTCATTATTAAATCCATTAGTCTTTTACTGCCTTTAAAGTTTAACCTGCTAAACAAATAACAAACGAGTGTTACCAGCCACCATCAAACGCAGGAGAACAACAGTTATTTGAACATGCGACCATCCATAAAATAATGCAAGTGGTTTGATATATATGGACGGGACACTAAAAGACACGGGTAGGTGTATTAACAGGCGCGGACTGAGGGAGAGCTTGCGTAAGAGTTAAAACGGCGGCGAGGTGGGAGATGCCACTGAATACTAATGCATAGACATGCAGATGTTCAAAATCAACAGGAGGATGAAAACGTGACCTAAAAAAATCACATTCGTGCCATAGCGCCATCTGGCATCCGAAAATTGACTAGTGGCCTGCACATTGCAAATTACAAATTACAAATTGTTTATATACATACGCGCGCGCGCACACACACAAAGAGACATGCATTTTCACATCATTTCCTACATGCTGGTGTGTATCGGTTTCCTATAACGTGCGTTGCTTTGTAGAGCGCTTACTGGGGCCAGCGCGTGTAAACGTAAGCACTACGTTCATAAAATCATGGGAAAAGCAACAGCCTTTAAAGTCGGTCCGCGGATCCCCAGCAAACGGCCAGAATTACATTTTAAAGGCGCCCACCGCGGCGGCCAGCACACGCTAACCGGACGCGTACCTCGGATGACGCAGCAGCGGTGGGCGGGGCTCCGGCCTCCCCGTACCGGAGACAAATAGGTTACGTAAGAAATATACGCCTTTTGATTGGTCAAGTTCGACCCTCCTCCCCGGTAGGTAACTTATTATAAGAGTTCGCGGGCGGAGCCGAGAGTCGGCAGCGATATATGTGTGGGGGTACATTAATGCAAGCTGGGCAGAGCGCTGTCTTTTTCGAAAACGAGCACAGGAGGGGAGGTTCCCATCAGTAGTATACCTGAGGGCACTAACACAAAGGAAAAAACAGATCATTCACTTTTTAGGAAATAAAAAGAGAACCGAAGTAACTCGCGATGCCCGCTTCAAATAAAGACGGTGATGATGGTTGGAAGAAGTTTCTTTGGAATTCGGAAAAGAAGGAATTGTTAGGACGGACTGCGGGGAGTTGGTGTAAGTAATCTATAGTCTTCATTTTAAAATAATCTAGTTAGAATGTATACATTAGTCTACCTGTCAAACTCGAATAGGCAGTGGGAGATAAGGAGTTTTGGGGTTATGGATTTTAGATATTTTTCCATCTCCGTTTAAGCTCATTGTTTTAACTTGTCGCCTGCCTGTAGCGCTGTCTCTAGCTACATTTCCTGTGTTCGTTTCGCGACGAGGAAATACGGCACCTGTTTGATCCGACCGAGCGGCGGCTTCTTTTGACTTCGTGCTTTTCCGTACGCGACCGGTCCCTCGGCGCTTGAGTGGATGTAGCTCTTTTTACTTCGTGATCACATGCATGGTCGCTCAGAAGTTCACGCAGTTTTAGTTATTTCTTTAAGTCCGTGCTGTTCCCCGTGCCTTCATGGACTGAAGTTTTCAAAATGAAAGAAACCTAATATATCCGAAGTGTACGGCTGTGTGTAGTTTCTACACTCCCAGCTCGTGATTTGTGTGTGTGTGTGTGTCTGTAGGAGCGATGGGAGCGAGGTCATTTTGAAGGACGTCTGGTTTGAATAATTGGCTGCCGATGTATTATTTCGAAGAGGCGCACACACAATTTCCCCCATTTTTTCGTAATGATCTGACTTCCACGCCGGTGCCAGACCGTTAAAATGAGCTTGAGATCTATAATTATTATAGATTAGTGGAGAATCTGGAGGGGGGGTCACTGGTTAAACCATTAAAATGTTGTTATTTAAAACGTACAGTTAAACCAATGAAACCGGGATTCCGTACAGAGTACAGACTTAAAATGTATCACAGTCCAAGGTTAGTCAAGGTGATCTGGGATGTTCTGCATGCATGGGGGACATTTCGCGTGTGTGATTGTAGTGTAGGCTCTCATGTAGATAGTCAGTGATGGAAATGCATTAACATCCGTTTCCCGTTGCTGCCGCATGTTGCGTGGCTTCACTGCCACTTCGCCGCGGTCTTTTTCGCTGTGCGTCGCTGTAAAGCGTATTTTGTAGCATGTTATGGTCAGTTTCCACTTGTTTTTAATTAACGTGATTTATGTATGGCCTAAATGTCTAGAAAAGTTTTTTTTTTTTTGCTTCGGAAAAAGACTTCGTTTTTAAAATGTATCTTGCATGTATATTTAGATCCTAATGAATGAAATGTTCGAGTCGATACACGATTTCTGCGGCGAACTTTGTAACCTCACCAGTATTACAAACGGTGATTAGCATACCCAAAAAGATCGGACGTCTGTAAGATGAATTACGCCTTTTTAGCCGTGATCTTAGATGGGGAAAACGCTTTCTTCAACCACTTATAACATTCTAAAGTGGCGGTTACTAAAATCGTGGTTAAGCACGTTTTGTTTGCTTGGTGAAAGTGAAAGCACGTATGTTTCAGTCCATGAGGATGGGCAGATCTCACTGGCTGCTGAACACGACGCAGACGGGCCGTGCCAAGGTCCGATGCCCCCCCCCCCCGTGCTTCTTCCCTGATTCACAGGCCTGCTAATCATTATTACAGTTACACCTCGCATGCATTTGTAACTTATTTGGAACTGGCCAATGACTGTAGCCCTCAGAGTATGTCCTCTCCAAACGTCAGTTGCACTTTAACTGTTCAATGATCCTTCAAGGTTAGAGACTTTGCACCTCTTGCTGTTTTATGAGTGGGTGGGATTTCAAGTGCAACTGAAGACTCGTTCAGCGAGTTCATCTTCAGAATCAGCTATACATGTGAGTCTGGGTATTGTGTGTGTGTGTGTGTGTGTGTGTGTCTAGTTCAGTATATGGTGGGAAGATTTGGACAATGTGATAAGTTTGGTATTTCATTGCGTTTGGCCAAGTCTAAACCAATGTGAGCCATTGTGTAGCAGTGTCGGCCTTAAGGAGAGTTGTAGGGTATTTTTCCATCCTATGGATAGAGCTGTGATGTTTCCTCTTATGTGGGGACACCCCCACACCTTGCCTGTGTCCTCTGCGTGCCAAGGACAGTCAGCGAAACGTTTGTCCATTCAAGGTTGATGTGTAGAACAATGAGATTGTGACTGCTTCCTGTGAGCTTGGGGGTGGGGAATCCAGAGACAGGGCCGCTTTGTGCCAAGTCAGGACGGCCCTGCGGGAAGGCAGGACTCAAAGGTGCCGTTAAGATTTCCGTATTTGGGACACCGTTAATACCAGGAGAGGCCTTTAGCTGGCAGAATGTTCAAATGAGTCACACTTTACATGTGTCACTAGGTTTAATGCAGTGAATTTATATTTGCACAACTGACACTAGTCTCTAATTTATGGTCTGCGTAGGGTTGCTTTTGAAACATGAGTGACTTTGTAATTGTATGAAATTTGATTTTTAATCCCCTCCCATTACTCGACTGCTTGGTAATGCTGCGGAGTGACAGATGTACCTGAATGCTAACTCCGTATAAACAACGGATTTCGGGTCTGTGCGTGAACTCTCACAATGCACAAATCATTTGCCTTTTATTTTGTTGACGCTTGTATCCGAAGCTCCCTGGGTTACTTGTACCTTTTCCTTGTTCTGGGAACATACATGATCATTGTAAGGCTTTCTGGGGGGGGGAGTTCACGCCAGCTTGCTGCTTTGATTACCTCCATTCGCATGTAGAACCATGGTCATTTAAACTCTGTGCAGTAGCTGTGCTTTGAGTGACAGTTCCTTCATTTTACTTCCGCAGCCAAGATCCTCCTGTTCTATGTGATCTTCTACGGCTGCTTGGCTGGAATATTTATTGGGACCATCCAGGCCCTGCTTCTCACCATCAGCGAGTACAAACCCACATACCAGGACAGAGTTGCACCCCCAGGTGAGTTGGGCTCTTGCTCAGGAGCTTGCTGGGCACGGCAGGCTAAAGCCGCGTGTGGGAATATCATTCCCGCACCTTCCTGTTATTTTTTTCCCCCCCACTCCCTTGTACATACAGGCCATATTCAGGCAGGAAAATATCATTTTACATAGATCAGTGTGTTTACTGATATCTGTCTGCAGTTTAGGAAAGTCTACATGACGGTGTGAGTGTTTCGATTTGGGTGTAGAAACATGTTCTGATAAAGGACTGTCTTAATGCCATTCTTAAATATAGGAACTCTGTAGATTCGACTGATATTCCCAGTTTCTCAATCACTACTTTTTGCCAGTCTTTGCCATTCAGTTTGTGATGTTTGTAAAGCACTAATTGAAAAATAGCATCTGAAAAAGACTAAAGTTAGCATTCAAACCCAAGTTTCTACTTCAGAAAGTAAGGTGGGGTGGTGAACTTCGTAGTTTTTGGATATGTAATGCTGTTGTGTGGAGGACCTGCAGAGTAACTTTGTTTACAATCTTCCATGTCTTTCCGCTCTTCACGTCTGGGTAACTGTGCTGCGTCTCACTGCCCTGAAGGCTCCACACACTGCCTGGTGCATGTGATCTGGGCCATTCTGCTTAGCTGGGTGCCACGTCATTTTATCACGTTTGACATTATCTAAATTAACAAATTTATCATTCCTGTATTGGACCAACTGCCTACACAGCATTATCATTTTTCAACATGCAGTATGGGTAAGGTTCAATTATGTCAACCATACCCCTGCATATGACTGTTTGAATATAGATATAATCCTTATGCCAAACAAGGCTGAAGCATGTGATTTAATTTCTTGGTAAATATCCTTCTGGGAGCGAGGGGGCTCTCCAGGGGAGTGTCTGACTGGATGAAATGGCTGGCATCCATCTTGGGTCTGCTCGATGAGGGCCATCAACCTTTATGGCTGGCTTGTGTTTTTTGTGACCCAGCTGTCCCTTTCAGGGCAATCTGTAGGTATGTACTACTTCTCCACAAAGCTGCTTATTTGTACATCTGATTAAAAGGATCTTTTGGCCCGTGAAGACCTCAGTATGTGTTAATGTATTGCATGTAATGTTTTAATCGGCAAATGCAGAGCTTGTCTAAGCTTGCTCAGTTATGGATTCTCCTCTCCCCATTTACCACAATTGCTAAATTTCTCTGAACTCTTGTGTTATGCCATGGAAAAAAATCTCCACATCACCCTGATAGCCCTCCCCAGCCCAATGTGCTGGCTTAAAGGCTTCCTGTTCCCCTTTGTCTGTTTCAAGGGCCTAAAAATCAGGCATGTTGATTTTAAGAGACGGCATCATGGGAAGCTCTTTGGACAGTCAGGCCTACCAAGGAAACTGCAGCGGCAGGGGTGGGGTCCCTTGCCTGGATGGGCATCCCCCTTTGTCAGTTTCTTGAAAGAAGGAACTGGCCAAGAAGCCCCCCCCTCCCCCCCCCGGTCTGTAAAAAGTTTCCATTGTGAGGCAGACGCACGTGAGCCAGGGAGAGTGTTGCAAGTTTGACCTGAAAGTGTGTGTGTGTGTGTGTGTGTGTGTGGATTAGGATTATATTACATTGTGGGGCCCAATTGTCCACCACAATGCAATAATACCTGTTTTTTTTTGATGTTATGGGGACCATTTTTCAGGCCCACAGAGATTTCTGAAAGCAGTCAAAGTAAAAATGCCAAAAGTCTCATATCGTTTAGTTACTTGTGGTTAAGGGGTTAAGTTCGTCATGTTGGGATTAGTTTTCCCCATAGAAATGAGTAGAGTCCCCACAAAAATATAATTACAAACCTGCGTGTGTGCGTGTGTAACATTGGGGGACCAAATGTGCCCACAGTATGATTAAAAACCTCTTGTTTTGACATTGCGGGGACCAAAAAATGGGGAAACTCAATTTATATAAAAATCTGTGACTGCAATCAAAAACTAAAAATAGGGTTTTTCCCCACAGAAATGAATGGATGGTCCCCACAAAGATATGAGTACTGGTGTTTAAGAGTGATACACATACAATCTGTGTCCTTTAGAGAATTCTTTGAAGCCTCACTGAGTTTGGAACCGAGAGGCCTCTGTTGTTCCCCATCTTGGTCATCCTCCCCTCTTGTGTGACACGATTGGCCCTCTGCCTGCATAGTATCGTCTCCGGTTACCAGCGTACAGCACGTGGGCCTTTGAAAACGCCACTGCCATGACGTGTGCTGGCACATCTGCATGTGGAGCCGTGGCAGAAGCGTTGGCGTTGTCGGCATGGGAACAAGAATGCGGCTGAAGCACATTACCCGTTAAGCAAACAGATTCCATGTAGCCACCTTTCTGTCGCTGCTGATGCGCTTGTACTGCTGATGTCTGATTAAACTGCTTGGAGATTCTACAAAAGGAGATGTGACACTAAATCAACCCTAATATTTCACTCTCTTCATACATGCTTCCATTTGTCTCCCTCTTTCTCCAGGTTTAACACACACCCCGTGCTCTGACAAATCCGAGCTGTCCTTCAAAACGTCGGACCCGATGACATACTTAAAATATACAAAAGGCTTGGGAGAGTTTCTAAAGAAGTATGATGAGTCGGTGCAAGAAAGTAGATTTGAAGACTGTGGAGGTAAAGATCTTCATTCTGTTTGGATGTCTCCTTTCCTACACCATTGCTCATGATGTGCATAAATGGATGGTGCACTGAGCATTTTAAGGCAATAGGAGCTGAGTCAGATTTCAGGTTTATAAAGTGTGTCCATTAAGCCAGTGTCCAAAGTCTAGGTATAAGGTGGTTACATAAGAGTAAAGCCTGTCCTCATTTAATCTGCTAAAAGGCTAGTTTACACTGAGGAAAAATGAATCCTGGGCGGTCATTCTTAAGCACAATATTCAATTTAAGACTTTGGGATGAAAACCTTGATCATCCATCAAGAGATTAGCTAAACTTTTTTCCAGACTTATTTGGCTAAAACATGGTGGATAAATAGGAGCTACAAGAATATTGTCTGAATATTATAAGACTGAATATTATCTGGAACCTGTCTGCTCTCTCTAGACACCCCAGGAGAGTACAAGAACAGGGGCGATATAGACGACAACGATGGTGTCAGGGACTCGTGTCGTTTCAAGAGGACCTGGTTGGGCCCCTGCTCTGGCCTGACTGATACAGAGTTTGGGTTCAAGGAAGGGAAACCGTGCCTGATCGTCAAACTCAACAGGATAGTCAACTTCAGACCAAGGGTGAGGCCTGTGATTTCTCTGCAATTTTATCTTTCTCTGTGATAAATCTACAGCAATTGTTGCAAACTTGTCTGTGTCCTGTAGCTTAAAATGAGGGGGTGGTTAATCTCTGGCGCTGCAAAGCTTGCTATCATCGTCGGGGCTGCTCCCACCACATTCACACCTTGCTTATTTGTCTAACTGTTCCCCCCTCCCCCCCCAATAGCCTCCAGTGTCCAACAGCTCCATCCCCGAGGATGCCCAGTATAAAGTGCAGCCCAATGTGATTCCCCTCTACTGTACAAACAAGGTATGACTGCGTTCCTCAGTGCGCTCGAATCGATGATACCGTATTAAATTTTGAGGATGAGCAGGAAGGCTCCCTTGGGCGGGTGTAGAGTGTTTGGCTTGATGTCCTGCTTCAGTTGGCTGGTCCTGAAGCTGGCGCTCAATGGCCAATAAGACTCACTGTCACGATTCTCTCTGCAGAGGGAAGAGGATGCTGGGAAGGTCGGTGAGGTCAGGTACTACGGCATTGGCGGGGGCTTCCCCTTGCAGTACTACCCCTACTACGGCAAGGCGCTGCAGCCAAATTACCTCCAGCCTCTGGTGGCCATCCAGTTTGTCAACCTCACGATGGGCACGGAGCTGCGCATCGAGTGCCGGGTCTACGGCGAGAACATTAACTACAGTGATAAGGACCGTTACCAGGGACGCTTCGACATCAAGATCACAGTCGAGTCATGACCTCGGCTCTCAAAAATAGCACATTCTGCCCCATTTCAAAACCAACAAAATGTAGAAAAGAGGAAAAAAAAAATAGTCTTGAACAAACTGTCATAAATACGGGACCTACACTTAATCTGTACGCTTTACACTAGCTTTTCGGCATCTTTTAGGGTTAGTTTGTAAATTACAGGAAGTAGCAATAGCAGAGTATTTATTCTACTGTAAATGATAATTCCTTGAGCCATGGGACATGTTCATTACTGTAAATTATAATTCCACTACTGATATGTAGCGAGCAGTGTTTTGTCCCTTAAGTATTGCTGCCTTGTGTGGTTTCTATATATTTTTGGAGTGTACAGTAAAAGTAGTCGCAAACAACTGTTCCTTTCCAAGCCATGGTGTAATTTTACGTTCTCTTATGTGAGCAAGCTTTAGCGGTCCAAGGTGTTTGCGTGCATGTGGTGTGCGTGTGGTGTGTGTGTGTGTGTGCGTGTGGTGTGTGTGTGTGCGTGCGTGTGGTGTGTGTGTGTGTGTGTGTGTGCGCGCGCATGTGTGTGCGTCTACTTGCTGAAGGTACTGACATGGTTTGTCCTGCTCCTGGGGCTGTGTGTGGGAGGAGTTGACTCTGCACTCCACGGAAACCTACTTTTTTTTCCCTTTGTCTTCTAGTCAATGATGGGGGGGGGGGGTAAATTTTGCATCACATTGGTTTAGTTTTCTTCCTCCTTTTCGAATCACTGTTAAATGTAGGACAAGGGGGATTATTATGCTTCTTGGGGCGGGGGAAGGTGCTTGCAGGTTTTCCATTCGCGTTTAGATTTTGTGTAGAGCTGCATCCAGCTAATGAGACTGTTGCCTTAATGGCAATGGTGCCAACTCAGTGCTTTTAAAGAGGAAAGTGTTTTGCTGGAGACATCACGGCGACGTGGTGTGACTTTCCGACGAATGTTTTAGCCATTTTCATTTTATATTTATGCAGTTGTGCATTTTTTTTCTTTTTTTCTGCAGGAAAAAAATAAAATACCAAAGCCAACGGTCAAAGTTTCAAACCCTAAGCAATGCAGTGCCCGTGTAATTGGTTGTTTCGGTGTTAATGTGCAAGTCTGTACATCCGTAAACCTTTCAGGAGTCAATCTGCTCTTGTTGTTCATTTAACCTGGGTAAGGAAAAATAAAATGGAGAAAATGTCCCCCCTGCCCATGTCGCTCTTTGTTTCCTGTGACAATGTCCCATATTGCAGACTCTATAAAGTAATATGGTAACACTTTATTTGCGGGGGCACAAGTAACTTAACTCTGTTACTACAAGTGCAATCATGAACATAGTAACTGCATGAAATGCATGAACTGTTATGATTAATTAATGATGAATGAACATGGAATCGGTATGTGACTAACACTACTTGGATTTATTTAACCGGTAACCAAGTACTACTACATTATTTGTGACCCCTGGAGTAAAGGGTTACCCAAGCTACTTTTCCGTCTCCAAAGAGTTTTCAGACCATGGGGAAAAGGCTGGATTTCTTTTGCGTTTTGCTATCATTTAAAAAAAAAAAAAAATCTCACTTGGGGCTATAATATTAGCATGTTTCTTGGTGATTGTTCACCATCATCATTTTGGTGTTTCGTTTTTTTTTTTTTTTTTTTAATTTATTTATTTTTATTAAGTCTTGCTGCCACGACCCAGTAGGACCACGGCCCAGTTCCCCATGCGCTGTGGAGAGCACTCACGACTGGGGAATGATTAATCCGTAGCAGACTGATTGGCTGCAAAGATCAGGTCCTTTATAACGACGACAGTTGGGAGCTCAGACCCACTGGAGTTGAACAATAGGCCCAAGCCCTGCTCTGTCTGTTCCTATGCAGATTTGAGTCATGGGGTGTGTGTGAGGACAGTGCTGCAGCATTCATTCAGCTGTAGTTTTTTGTCCATACCTTTATAACTTTATAGTAATTAACATTAAGCACTTGATTTAACTTTTTTTTTTTTTAACACAACTCTAACAATCAGTGGTTTCATTTCCTTTATGCTTACTGGCCAGACTGGTTTGTTTGTCTTAGGAAACACCCAGAAGTCGTCTCTCTCCTCCATGCCGACTCTAAGACTGAGCAAGCGCTACAGCCGCTAGCATGATGTTTAAAGACGATATGTGATCTGAAGCCTGTGCCTCTCATTCCCTCCGTGACATTTTAGGTACTTCAGCTGAAATGTTCCATTGCCATTTCTCGCTGTAACGATTTGGGTTTGTAACTTTAAAGTTTATTGGTTAAAATTCCACTGCGTCTATAAGCAAGGTATTGCATATTTCAGATGAAATGCTCCAGTAAAATGTCCAGATATATAAATGAATAAAAATATGCGCGTCACTAAGCAGCATAAATACAAATTAAGTGTAGGCCTCACCTCCATTAAACGTCAGATTCTGGTTAAGCAGCCGGCTGCGTTATGTGTGACTTGCAGAGGCTCCGGAGGACGAGGATGGGACGATGTCCCCTCTCAGAAAAGCAATCACTGCCTCGCCTGCTTGACCTCCAGACGCAGATAGTGCGTCGTTACCGACTGGCACACAAAGGTCTGCTTAGAGTTCCGCGATGTGTCCTGCGATCATAAGCGACGCTCTATCTTGATGGAACAAAGGGCAGGCAAAGAAATGAGCACAGAAGCAGCCACCATCTCTGCGGCCCGAAATGGATCCGTTTGTTAAACCTGGATATTCTATCTCTGCTGTGTTTCAATCTTTCATTCTTCCTTGGCTGTTATACCCCCCCCCCCCCCCCCCAATTTCACTGTAACTTCAAGAAAGTGGAAATTATATGTTTAAGCCAATGAATAAATTACTGTTTCCTCTCAATGCTGAAGTCCTCCAAGATTTTGACTTGCTGTTTTTTGTGATGTTTGACAGCCAGAATTTTCCATGGTGCATGTTTTTTCCACACCACTTACCCTTTGCTGGTCTCATTACTAAAATAATTGTGCTGCCCTTGTGCTTCCTGATTTCCTACTTTTATTTATTTTCTTATGAAAATAGGCTGCTTGCTGGTCAGGAGGCCCCCCCAACTGAATTATTGATTAAATAATTTCCATTTACTCCTGAAAGTGTCAACAATCAATAGTATTTGCTCTGTTTATTTAAATAACACTATTTTATCTTTTGCACATCCGGAGAACCCAGACATTTGGAATGGTTGACCTCGTTCTTCCCTTCGCTGCTTAGCGTTAGATTCAAGCTTAAGTCCTTAATACTGTCAACATTCAGGAAAATCAGCATAACTGCTGAGATTCAACCAGAAATACAATAATGTAAATAGACTGACTCTTTCCGTGGGGAGTTCTTATACCTGTGACTGCAGTGAAATAATGTCAAAACAAAAAATAAACCTTGGAAAAAAAGCCTAAGGGGTTGTTATCTAGCTACCTCTGTCATCACATGGACCGTGTAAATTATAAAATATACAAACAATCATTGAGAGGATTACTCCGTGAGCAAAAGGGGCTTTCATTGCTGGGACCACACACGCTGACAAATGGACGTGTAGGCTGCAATAATGTTTGTAAGGCTCTCTGGATAATAGCATTCAGCTATTAATTAAGATGGTGGGATAGTATGTTATCTCAAACTCCTGCTTATGTTTGAGGATTTGGAAAACACCACAGATGATGCATATTTCTACTGTAATGTGACTTATCTAAGCCTATATCAAGGCTATAATTACAAAGAAAACACTGCTGAAATTTGCTACCAACGTCTTCCATTCTTCATGCCGTGGGAATATGAGAGCAGAGATTAAACTACACCACCACCTCAGCTGCCACTTCTCCACCATCACCTTTGTCTGAGTGGTTGGTAAGTGAACAAAGAGCTACGTGTGTGAGAGATGTTCGGAAGGGCAGCTATATGGAGTTTGTGTTTACGTGGACTGAAACAGGCAAGGCAGAAAATGAGCCATTCAATTGTATTATATATAAAATACAAAAAACATGCATGTCAGATTCACATTAGTATACAATGGGCTCTGCGGTGGATTGGTGCCCCATCCTGGGTTGTTCCCTGCCTTGCCCAGGAAATAGGACAATCAGTTACAGACAATGGATGGATGGATGAATGGATATATGGGCTAAAATAGAGGCGTATATGCTTGGAAAATAAATTATATAAAAAATAATTTAAAAGCGAGTGTCGTTAGAGATATTGTGCCCCTAATACAGACCAATTCAATTATGTTCCGCATTTTTAGGGTCTCCATCACTCAGGGGTTCCTGGAATCCCCCTAACACCCCCCTTTTCGGGTGCCCCTGATTAAAAAGAGTGTGGAACCTGGGCAGGAAATCAGGGTGTTTCACATGCAGTCTTTTGGAAACTAATCAAGCTCTGTCCTCCTAAAGTGGAACAACAGAAAAGGTGCTCAGTTCTCTTTGCATTCACATTGTGAGTTTAAAAGAGGACTCAGTTCTTTTTGCATTCACAGTTCTCTTTGAGTTTACATTGTAAATTCATTGAAAGAGGACTCAGTTCTCTTTGAGTTTACATTGTGAGTTCATTAAAAGAGGACTCAGTTCTCTTTGAGTTTACATTGTGAGTTCATCGAAAGAGGACTCAGTTCTCTTTGAGTTTACATTG
>JAODJW010000079.1:1882045-1899284 GCA_026777045.1 Hyperopisus bebe
CACACTGCACACTGCCGTGTTGTCCTGTGGGCGTGGCTCTCATCATATCACACTGTACACTGCCGTGTTGTCCTGTGGGCGTGGCTCTCATCATATCACACTGCACACGGCCGCGTTGTCCTGTGGGTGTGGCTCTCATCACATCACACTGCACACTGCTGCGTTGTCCTGTGGGCGTGGCTCTCATCATATCACACTGCACATGGAAACGTTCCAGTTCTTCTTTTTGCAACACGATACCATGTGCCACGTATGATGAAGCCGGTGTCCTGATCTGAATAAGGACATTAAAATTTAACAGGGGTGTTTGATGTATTTTTAAATTTTGTATTAAATTCCCTCATATGTTCAATTCAGCCCACGCTGCATTCGGCATGGGAGATGCTGCAGTGAGTCTGTGACCATCTGATTCCTGCTGATTTGCACTCTAAGGCTTCTTGAATGTTCCTATCTGAATGCAGAGACCAGCAACACCAGCATCTGCCTAGGCAAAGTATGAGAAATGCATTAAAAGCAGCCCGATTGTTACTTAGCGACTTGGCTAAGAATAACACAGCCTCAGATCGTTATATCTAGATCTAGCCTATCCATCAGATGGAAGCGCGGTAATCTAAACACGCTGGACTTGGAGCAGAGCTATTTTTAAATCTGATTTCTGAGAAGCTCTCTCCCTCTCGCAGGTGATTATATGCTAAATGCATCTTTGGTCACGCTTGGGTTATCTCCGGATCACACCTTCACCAGTCCTCTGTGTTCTTGGGCTCCAGGCAGCATCGATGCCTGTGACATGGGCACACCCCCCTCCCCCCCCCCCCTCATGTTCGCACATACCCCACAGCCCTTCCCTCACTGTCACTGCGTCATCTCATGACTGCAGGTAGCCCCGTTGCTAGGAGATGATGTCTCTGCTGCCTAGCAACGGGTGTTTCTATATTCCTGTCAGGAACAGGATCAGCAGACCCCATGTCCGCTCATAAGATGCCGTAAACTCCTATTTGCTGACAAAGCGGAGCTATCAAATTCATGGCCTCTACCTGTCAGGGTCAGCAGTGATACTGCAGCTCTCTGCTCAAGGTACCTGCAGCACAGGTTAAAGGTCACAGGTTAAAGTTCACCTGGGACAGAGCTGAGCGCTGCAATATCACCTCATTCCTATAAGGCTTATACTTTCCACTGTATTTTTTAACTGTTGCATTTATGCATAATTTTAGGCATTTTAAGATATGTTCTAAATCAGCTGAAAATATGAACGCATTTCCAGGAAAATCATATCTAACAAAATATTGAAGTAAGCCACAAACGTATGAAGGTGAAGGGTCTTGTCCTCCCCGAAATGAAGCTCTTTTGATTTTTGAAGCCGTGCAACATCATCCTCTAGCACCAAGATTAAAATGGTTGCTAATAGCAACTGATTTTAAATTCTCAGCATCTAGCTTGTGTCTTGCTTGTGTTGCCACAGCTCATGGAACCACAGGGTCCTTTTAACGAAACAGGGGGCAAAAAAACAGCTGATCATTTTGTTTTATATATAGCTATGGAAGGGAATGGGGGAGAAAAATCTCTGTTGGCTAACAGGAGACGTGAGAACGAAGGGATGTTTAGTCTGCCCTTCTGCTCTCTCTTTCTGCCTGGACGTGCACTATCCTCTCCTGCTCGTATGAACATTCAAGTGAGATTCAGCTCAAGGTGCACAGTAATGGGCTTTGCCACACTGCCAAGTTAAAGGAACCGGCTCCACTTCAAGGTCGTTTACCCAGACACATAGATCATTGTTTCCTGTGTGCAGCCTTTTTCTTCCCAGCTCATAATCTGCAGTCCACTCTGTCCTAGGTATGCACCTCTCCCAAACCTTAATGCACACTCACAACACACTCCCAGAACGACAGACAAAAAAGTTTTCTCTTGCATTTTGTACAAAGCTACTGGAACTTTAGTTGGTTAAATAAATTAGCCCAATAAATACCTACTAGCACAAATGATAAACAAGGTGAATGTGGTGGAAATTGTAAGCCCAGTTTTCTAGAAATAAAAAAAAGATATTTTTCTTACCACTAGTTTTTGTAGTTACACTGCAAATTTTCTCAATCCTGATATTTGTAGGGTATAATTTGGAAATGCCTGGACTAGAAGCAGATCACTGATGGCCAGGATCATCCCAAGTGACCCAGTGATACTTGTAGTGCAGCCTCAGTCCCTACAGAAGCATTACAAACAGCTACAGGATGTTATTCTCTCTGACAGATTCTTAGGTTTCTCACATCGGCAGTTCTGTGATAAGCTGCATTTGTCTGTCTTGTCAGGCAGACTATATATTGCACATTTAAAATAGTGATACTTTATTAATCCCTGTGGGGAAATTCTCTTTTAGCCTACCTTGTCTTGGTCCCCCTTAAGACACATATACCGGTGAGAGCAAGCTTGGGGTGACAGCACAGGGTCAGCACAGCGTCAGCCAGCGTGAAGCACCCCTGGAGCTGGGGGTTAGAGGCCTTGCTCAAGTGTCAACGGACGTGTGACTATACTGCAAAGACTGGGGCGGGAATCGGAGATCTTCACCTGCACAGAGGCTGAGCCACACACCAAGGTCATGGGTACATTGTACAAAAAAGGGGATTTTACTGATAATAAGCTGCAAGTGCACATGCGTTGTATTCCGGGTATATCATGAGGAGAACCAGAGACTTGGAAGATTCAGAGGACATCCAGCAGCAAGATGGAGGTACTCAGTCACCACAACAAAGAACACACCACTGGTAAGCATTAAACAGACAGAAGACAGGACATTCTGGACCAACGCCATCCGCACGGAAGACAGATGTCAACATCACCTTGACAACACCTAACAGTAACAGCAATAAATAAAGCAGGAGAGTCTAAAAGTGACAATAGGAAAGATGATGAATTGATGTAATGTCAGTTGTTCTCTGTTTTAATCAGATAAGGGATTTCCTCGTTCAGTTTTTGGCTCATGCTGGTGTAACTCAGGCAAATCAGTGATTATCGGGTCCAGTTTGGCTTCCCGTGGCTTTAAATGAATCACGTATAAAAGCATTTACATGCAAAAGCGGTTTCACGTCAACAATCTGTTCACTGAAATGTCCACAAACTTCAGCACCAAGTCGTTACTCTGAGCAAGAAGCACGTAATCACTGAAGTCATTGGTGGGGAGTAGCAGTGAGGACCTCGTGACTTGGGGAATCCCATTATCCCGTTATACCAGAACACAGAAGGGCAGCTGAACCTGGGAAATCCGTGAACCTGCAGCCGCACTGATGTGTTTCCTCCTGAATCTTGGATCTTACTGGATATTGTCTTGGGTTTTAGCTGGACACCCATGAGCTTTTGGATCTCCTAATGGGAATATAACCCATCCTTGACCCCCCCCCCCCCCCCACCGGACAGCACCTTAAAGCAAAGATGGATTCATCAGTTTTTACATCAGAGCTTAAGAAATCAACAGTTCTTTCATGGCTTTATTTTTTAATTTTACGAGGTTTCTTCCTCCTTAGAGAATCCCAAATGTATCATATCCATCTGTCCATCCATTTCTCATCCCTCTAACTAATACTGATGCTACCTGTGAGCACACAGGTTCCATCAGTGACTCAGACGCTTCTAGCAGGCTTGGAGCGGCCTGGGATCTTTGCAGCATTCCTCGGATGCCCACGGAAAGCTGAAGAACCTGCAGGTGCCGCCGGATGAAATCCAGGGAGTTGCCAAACACTGGCACTGCAAGATCCACCATGTGATTACCTCACACCTCTTAGTGAGAGTAATTAACAATTAGCGGGTGAATCAAACTTCCGATACCTATACCCAAGCGTGTGAAGTCTCTGGCATTCACGCTGCCTTCACAGAGCGTTCCACAGGCCTTGCGCCTCTAGTCTCTGAAACGCCATTCAGAAGTGACTTCGGCACCACAAATTCACAGCAGCCTTTTACAAGGCAGGCTTTACATTAGCCCTATAACCAGCAGGACAGAATGAACGGCAAATTAATGTAAAATCCTAAACTCTGTGTGGGCCGGCATGCTAGCCTGATGTGATGTGTCAAGGCACAAGTAAGACACACCTCTCGGCTCCTCTCTGTTCTGGCACCAAGGTGGTGGAGTGAACTCCCCCTAGATGTCCGAACAGCTGAGTCACTGAATGTCTTCAAACGACGACTTAAAACGCACCTTTTCCAGAAATACCTTAATTAGCACTTCTGGTATTATACTCTGAGCTCTTTTCCTTAAAAAAAAACAAAAAAAAAACCTGCACTTTCCCAACAGAGTATTAGATCGATGGTATTCATAGCCTTGGTTTTACTGAGCTAGTGTAGAGAAAAATTCATTGTAGAGTCTTAAAGCACCTCTGTACTGTAAGTCGCTCTGGCTAAGAGCGTCTGCCAAATGCTGTAAATGTAAATGTGCCAAAGTGCATGTGACGTAACGAAGAGTAAGGAATCCGAATGAACACCTGTGTGAAAGACCTTCATATCCGCACCATAAACCTGGAATTAAACCCAGAGTTACGAGCATGTGGGCATGACCATGGGTGGCAGGTAGGACCATCTAATAGACATCTGGGGGGGGGGGCTTTACAAACTCATCCAGCTGTTTCACTTTAACATTAGTGACACGCGCATGATTATAGGAGACTGACCAATCAGCACACAGCAACAGCTCAGTGCTAAAGTGAAATCCAGATCATTTTAATTGAAATGGTTGAAATGGTAGTTTATAAACCCAGTCATAGGTCATAGTGCCCCCCGCCCAGTGCGGATTAGGCGGGCACCCCAGTGGCAGGGTGTATCCGTGGCTGGAAAGCCCTGCCCTGCCCCAGCAGTGGGGAGTCACGCTCGCTGGTCGCACACTAAGTAAATGGGAAATTGGTTTTTGGTTAAACTGTAATCCGCTTCCTACTGAGAAATGAACCGCTTTGCTGGAAATTCTGGCCGTCCGCCCTTTTCTCACCTCTGCCCGCCCGCACCGCGGATACCTGGCCGAGGTCATGGGCCCTTTGTCGCCGTAGGTCGCTGGACACGCCCCCCATTAGGCCCCGCCCCATTCCGTGAGAGATTCTCAGGGTTCCACGGTGCCTCTAGTGCCCTTTTTAGGCCACCGGCGCTGGAAGATTGCATAGATTTCGCGGGTCAGCACCCCCGCGGCATGCTCCCAGACAGGGGATCAAGGTAGGGATTTGACGAAATCCAGGGGGGCGGTGTCTCTGTCCCTGTGCCTTTGTCCCTGATGTGACCAAACACAGGCTGCGCCGGACCTGGGCAGGAGAACATGTTCATTAAAAAATACACAGGGTGCTGGGAAACCAGTACAGGGGCCAAAAACGAATGTCACAGAGAAGGCAGCCCCCCTGAAGCAGAATGTGAAGTCATTCATTTAAAGACAACCACAAGCTGTCACCATGTCACCTGTGCCCTTTCCTAAAATGTGACCTAGAGCAGTTTAATTGTTGAGATGAAATGCCGCGTGTGTCACAGCCTAAAATGACAAACGGCCAAAGGAGCACTAACCTACAAGAAAGACACTTTATCCCTTCAGAAATGCATGAACGACAAGTTATTTACACCTCTGAAGCTTGTAAGTATCTGACGATCGGAACACAAAAGCACTTTTCAGGGAGCTGGTGGAGTGGGCGAGAATCCCGTGATTCAGTGCCAATTCAGTGCCAATTCAGTGCCAGGGCACCAAAGTGCACAACTGCTCACCCCAGAGCAACAACACGCATCATGAAGCTGATTAAGTGCCCTTATGGGAAACATGAAGCAGATGGGATCTGATTGGTGCAGCCTGGTTGACCAATCAGGTATGAGGTTGATTTGAAAGCACATATACTGCAGTATACTTAGTGATGTAGTGTAATACTACCACTGCCCTGTACTGGAAAAGTGATTATACATCCTTATATGACGTTTTATCTGTGTCTAATTCATGTGTGACCTATTCTCTGCTTTGTTTGCAGCCCTCTACAGCAGATTAATGCAGGTTTGACTGCCTAGAACATTCCTTTTTCTCCTATTGTGGGCTGTTACAGTCTCACACCGCTCAGAAAATGCCAAATGGCCAAAGTGATGCTTGGTTTGTTTTCCACTTCATATTATGTCAGTTTTTTATGCTCTGAATTCATTTGCCTAAAACTGCCACTGGAAAAAGTAACACCCTGCAGTAATACAAAGAAGAGGTATGAGTATGTCACCTGAGATTCCAGGCTGTGGCATTGCCAGGTTGGATGGAAGGAAATGTCACAGTAACTCCATTTGAAAGTGTCCTCAGATACTTTGGTATTAAGATTGGAGCAAAGATAGACTGAGACATCTCTAAAAGATTGTGTTGGATCCTGATGATGATTGAGAAGATGCTGTTTCAGAAGTAAAAGCTGAGCAAAGTGACTCATCTTCCTGCTACAATCTTGTCTTGATGTTGAAGAAAAAAACCAGAAGAATCTCTGTTGCTACATTCGCCTTTCTCTTGGGAGAGCTCACTGGGAGAGCCCACTGGGAGAGCTCACTGGAGGATCTCACTGGGAGAGCTCACTGCGAGAGCCCACTGGGAGAGCTCACTGGGAGAGCCCACTGGGAGAGCTCGTCGTTTCTTCTGGTGCTCAGTTATTCACAGTGTCAGCTACTGCTAATCATGCTACAGTAGATCCGACACACTCAAGGCTATTTTTCAGATTTGAAATAGTCTAATTGAAGTAAGGAAGACAATAAATAAATGTATGTGCATGTATGTCAAACATCTGTAGGGGTAATAAAATCCAGTATCAGATTCAGGGTCTCAGGGGGTCCGGATTCTATGCTGGAGGCTATGGGCTCAAGGTAGGGCACAGGATAAAAAAAAATTGACCTATTCCTGAGCGCAGTCAATAACAAATGGTGCTGCTGTTTTGGCGAAGGGTCACCAAAGTCAAAACACAGGCATCCACCTACATTTAATCATTTACCCAAGTCACAATGGCCTGCAGCCTTACTTGACATTAATAAAAGGCGATTCTATTTAGCCGACATCCACTTATGTGACAAGGGGCCTTAAGCTAATGTCAGAACCCCACACCGGGCACAGAGCAGGGGTACACCCAGGGCAGAGGAACACCCAGGGTAGGGGTACACCCAGGGCAGAGGTACACCCAGGGCAGAGGTACACCCAAGGCAGAGGTACACCCGGGGCAGAGGAACACCCGGGGCAGAGGTACACCCGGGGCAGAGGAACACCTGGGGCAGAGGTACACCCAGGGCAGGGCAGCAGCCTTACATACTCATATCTCAGAAACATCAGTATAATTTTATGTTTTTTCTGCTGACAGGTATTTTAATTTTGATTATTTCTTTCAAGGTTACACAGTAGGATGCCTCCGCTTCAATCCTGCACAGTGTAATTAGCCTTAGCTGAAAGTTCATCCAGGCATAACTGGCGTGGGAGTTCACCTGTCAATGTTGAGAGGCATTTTCCTCCATGTTGTGCGGTGATAGCTGACGGTGCCTCCATACTTCTGAACTGGCATGGAGACAGAGAGGGAGCACCGCCCACAGAGAGCCGGTGTTTTCTGCATCCAATCAGAAATGGATACGGTCATCAGGTGAGCTCCCAGAATCCTTCCCTTCCTGCTTCCATGGCGGGGGGGGGATCAGCACATGCCTGCCGCCAGTTGCCACGGATGGAGATCTGCTGCCCGCGCCATCTGTGCCACCTACCAGCGCCGTCTGTACTGTCGAGACCCACAGGCTCCTCCAGGCTCCTTTGTGGAATCTCAAGGGACGGTCGGGCCCCCCTGCACTTGCCGTCGTCTCCATGGCAACTGCGGGACCAGAGGTCATAAATTCTATGAGAAGTCAGTATGAAAAAAGGAACTAGCAGGGAGCGGCCGGGTCTTACGAGCCACAGGGGTACAGCCTGTGTGACAAACTGCATCCAGCAGAACCGCAGTGGGAAAAAGGAAATGTCACGACTCCCACATGGCGGCCACACTGAACACATCGACCAACCAGCCTCTTAGTGAACTCCGACCGGATTACCTCATATGCAAATCAGCCCCACCCAGTGGCCGAAATGGCACACAGCACATGTTTTATGCGTAGCTCTGGGGGGACTCTGCGTGAAATATTTAAAGGTGATCCATATATTTTCATATCAATTCAACTCTGTATTTCTCAGCCTTCAAAAGCAAAGTGTGCTGAAGGCAGCAGGCGGAGCCATTTCAGGGGCAGTCATGCAGAATACCGCGGTGTAGGGCGTCCGCATGTGGGAACGCAGACCGGAAATCAGGTCAGAGCACTCGGACGTCTGCCATGTCGTCTGAAAGGCCACACAGTCCCAGCTTTTCATCAGTGCCTCTAACGCATTTTTGTTCACCATCATTGCACCAGTTTTACCCCCCCCGCCTCCCATTCAGGACGTGATGGCGCCTTGAAGTCAAAGCAAAGCCAGGAATGGCCAGTGTTGTGTGAGTTGGAGACATTTGGGGGGTGCTTCTCCTTCAAATGCCGCCTACGCAGCCCACGCCTGAGTGAATCATTCACCCAGGGACGCTCACCTGCGAGAAGACTTTGGGTAACCGTCTATGGGCGACGGCCATTGAAAAATAATAACAGTTAATGAAAAAAGGAAGTCTGTTAATAAATCATGAGGAAATCCCAAGAGCTTAGTGGTGACTGGCACCTCCATCTGGCAAAAATGTGCTACAAAAAAAAAAAATCAGGGATGGGTATACATTTAGTGGTGTTCCCTTACAAGCACATCCAGATCAGAGACTTTTAATTTTATTTTGTGTCACGGGATCTAATTAACTGGATGTGTTTTCATCAAATGATGAAAAAGAAAGCCGTCTGGCTTTGAGATGCATCCTTACTCCTCCTAAAAAGCTGTGTGGGACTCTTAATTACTTCAGAGTTACTCTTTGAAAAACCAATGTAAACTCTCCATGAACACCTGAACAGATAACTAACCATACAAACATCAGAATGCCATCTTCTCTCTGTCACATTAAAAGTCCTTATTAGTTGCCTTAGTCACTGAGTAGATAAGAAGGCTGTAATATGGAAACTGTAACTTACTGCATAAGCAGATCATTGTGTTCCATGTCTAACTGGCCACAGGTCCTCTTTGAAGTCAGCAAATTTTGCACCAGTGCTTTTAAAATCAAGTGAAGAGGGAAATGACACGTGTCACTCTTGCCACAATGACAAGTTTCCATGTCTCACGAGACTTAACTGGTGGCCCCTGAAAACATCCCTGTCATGTACAAAGATTTAGGCAGCGGACACCCGATGAAACCTGAGGTGACTGATTCCTCACTGTGTAAATAAAGATACCCCTTTTTTCTGAACATGGAAACTGACACAATAATTCAATGTGATAAATGGAGAAGAATGTGCATTTTGACATAGCAGCATAAGTTAGCCATTCGCTAATCGGGAAGAACAAACACACGAAATCCACCCTCTGCAAAGCAAATATTGAATTTTGCCCACATGTAATGTTAACAGAAGCACAGAGGTACTTCTTCTAATCTTGATCCATTGCACAGTCTACATATATCAGGTAAACCATGTCTGCCCAAGATTTACATGTTTTGTTTGTAGCACAAATTAGACACCCCCCCCCCCCCAACCCCACCATAGAGTGGAGACCGTGCTCAGTAACACGCCTGTATTTTTTATATTCTACTGGTCCCAGCTATATTTCACACATCAGTTTGTCAACCGCATATATACAGTGTAAAAAAACACGTACAATCTGTATTTGTACTTAATGAGGTACTTGTAAATCTTATATCCTTAACATTCTGGGTATGTTCATATTGTGTCCGTTGCTCTCCATATGAATCCACAAATTCCTGTTTTCATATTGTGTATATTCTACATGCTTGACAGAGATCTAGGTGTAGAAGAAGCCCTTTTAAATGTCTGAGTGCTCTGAGTGCTGGGTCACTGGGAAGCCTCCTTAGATACTCTCACCATTCAGGCTGAGATGGATCTGGACATCGGCTCGGTGGGGAGGGCCTCGGGGACAGAATGGGCTGAGGCAGGGTGGCTGTCAGCTTCCCAGGAGGCGTTCACACGGCATAGACCACGCACCGCCATCACGCGTTCACACGGCATAGACCACGCACCGCCATCACGCGTTCACACAACATAGACCACGCACCGCCATCAGGCGTTCACACAACATAGACCACGCACCGCCATCACGCGTTCACACAACATAGACCACGCACCACCACCAGGCGTTCGCACAGCGTAGACCACGCACCGCCACCAGGCCTTCACACGGCATAGACCACGCACCGCCATCAGGCGTTCACACGGCATAGACCACGCACCGTCATCAGGCGTTCACACAGCATAGACCACGCACCGCCACCAGGCCTTCACACGGCATAGACCACGCACCGCCATCAGGGCACTATTCCCAGACCACAATTAGGACTTTGGGCCCTTATTTTCTTTCTGGGACCTGGACCTGGTGCACGTGGGAAAGCCTGTGTTTATTTTATCTCGGCTGAAGAAAGCCGATCATGTACCCCGACTTACAGTAAACATTTAGTCTAGAGTATCTGTTGTCACGGTTGTAATAATACCCTGTGAGAGACCATCCATCAGGTAGCGGCTGAATGGAATGGACCTCCACCCTCCTGTTTGCCTGCCTTGGAGCCAGTGGGTGCTCTGGAATCCATCTTCACTCTGCTGGACGTGGAAAAAGATGTGACAGCCATGACCTCGATAGACTTCAGCAGATATCAGGCAGCGGCAGGCCTCTCCTTCTTCAATCAATGAAGAAATAAAACAAAAACAAAAGTGGATTCCCTGATGCTGAGATTAGTTCTGCCATTTAAGCGGTTGCCATGGGTAACAGATCCAGCATCCTCTACAGTATATTTTCCGTAGCATTAGGATGACCCCATTAATAAGAGATCGGAGCCTGTCTTTGCCAGCACAACTAAAGAGGCCAAGGCGCCTGTCACAGCATGGACTTTGTCCAGTGCCACTAAGAGCAACCTGGCCAACATTCCCCTGACACAGGGCTGCCTTAAAGAGAAGGTCAAAGGTCAGACTGAACAACCACTAAATGCCACCTTAATGAAGTGCCCTGCATTTACTCCCTGCAGTGTTGGGGTCTGGATTCGACATTCCGACACACTCCCAAGGAGGCCTGCTCTGCCATAGCTGTGCCATGTTTGCCCCTAGCCAAAGGTCTTTTGTTTGCTTGGAGGTACTGAAATGTTGTCCAGCTGCCCAGTTCCCTCTGGCAATGCCATCTGTCACCGGCCTGGGGATGCCACCCCTTCCCCCAGTCCGTGAGATGGTGGGGCTGGGACAGGCATGTAAATACATTTACATTTACACCACTTAGCAGACGCTCTTTTCCAGAGTGACCTACAGCCAGTGCTTTGTACTCCATGACTGTTCTTCGATCTATAAGCTAGACTTAAAAATCACCAACCGTCATCAAGATCAAGTTCGCACCAAGTATGATATTATAAAACCTTGTTATAGTAAAATGTAATGCACAGGAAAAAATTGTTAGTTGGATTTTTTTTAATAGAGAGCATGGACAGTAAGGGGGTATTAGTCTCCTAGGTACTCCTTGAAGAGGGGTGTTTTCAGATGATGCTTGAAGACAGGAAGGGACTCGGCCGTTCTTATGGCAAAATAGTCTTGATGCATGTTGTCCTCTTTTAATCGTATAGCACACCTAGACTGCCAGAATTCGCCGGGGATTTGAAGGAGGCTTTTAAGGGAGGTGGATTTAATACCATCAGTTCTGTAGCATGTGGGAGACACAGATAACATTCTGCGAGTAACAGCTTAGAGGTTTATTGTGCTGCTGAAATAATGTTAAAATATAAGGAAAAATAAAGAAATAGGCAGCAATACCAAGCTGTTATAAAGGGAACAGACAGCTTTAGAAAACCTGTCAGTCTCTGGCAGAGAGAATCGATCTCTGAGGTATACAATCCACAGGCGACTAGGACAGCGACCAGGACCGCCTGCAAGGGGCAGGAAAGTGACCAGGACCGCCTGCAGGGGACAGGAAAGTGACCAGGACTGCCTGCAGGGGGCAGGAAAGTTACCAGGGCTGCCTGCAGGGGGCATGACCGTGAGTGTGACAGTTAGCAGAGGCCAACTTGGTTTTTTCATAACAATTTTTCAGAAATAATGATTATTATTACTACTGACGACTGATTAAGACAGGAGGGGTGGGGTGCAGCATATTTTCTGTCGACAGCCAGACAGGGAGATTTATCAAAAGCATCTATCACAAAAACTGCCATGTTATTTATAGCTGAGGGAGCTTTCACAGGTCAGATGTCCGTATACCTGGATTATGGGATACCTCTCCAGCCTGTGAGGATGACACTGGCGTATTGTGATAATCCCAATAAAAAGGCGGATTGACAGAGCCCATGTTTAGACAGCGAGATGACAGTGAGTCTCTGCAGTGCAGAATACCAGATTACACACAGAGGCAGAGACTGAGTCTCAGCTAGAGTCATACACAAGGCTGAAATAGCCGCCCATCCATCGTTTATCCACCTATTCTGGTGACTGGAGCACAATGCTGGAGCGCATCCAGGCAGGATGTCAGGCCATCACAGGGCATGCATACAATCACACGCATACAATCACACGCATACAATCACACGCTACAGGCAATGTACAGATACAGATCAGCCTGAACGTACAGACGCAGATCAGCCTGAACGTACAGACGCAGATCAGCCTGAACGTACAGACGCAGATCAGCCTGACCGCATCGCTTTGGACTGCAGGAAAACACAGAAGCAGACAGAAGCATCAGGTACTGCATGAGGAGCAGGGGGAGGGATTTGAACCCCCAACCCTGGAGGCAGCAGTGCTGCCCACAGAGCCTCCTTCAGGCAAACATGCTGTTTTGTATTTCTCCATTTCAGACGCCCCACCCATTTCACAGTGAGCCCCTCCCCGGAAAATAATCTGGAGACCTCACCAGTACACAGTATTAGAGAGTGAGACAGTGAGTATAAGCCTGAGGTAAATACAATGCAAGTTATACAGCATGAGACACTGCAGGATAGCAAACTGTTTGGTATTCACCACAGAATCACAGAGAGCCACATGCAGTCACGTCTCCGGCAGAGAGGCCGTCCTGGTGCAGCCGGGAACACAGATAAATGAGCCCAACATCTCTCTACCATCTCACAATATTCTTAGAGACATTGGACTAAATGAAAAGCAGAAACCATAATTACTGCCTCTTAATAAAACAGCGTTTTCAAAACAAAACAGTCTAATTACTTCCAGGGTATTCCATCTTTCTGAGACAGGTGACCTTTGCATCTGCTCTGATATTGATCCACACGCTTCCCTGGACTGGATCAACCCCCCCCCCCCCACCACGAAGCTCTCTTCAGCACTCGCTGAGATGGACAATGTTAATAATATTGGCTTTTCATTGGTTCATTTTTGCCTTTGAGGCTTTTCAAACTTCCTGAATTTCTCTGTTAAATGGTTGAACAGTCTGTCGTAAGAAAGAGCACTTTAATGTTTAACTGCGGAGCTGATTAGTTTGTAGCATTTCTCTATAGCAATAACAAAAGATACGTGGACTGTGAAATTGTGGACAAGTTATTGGGATGAAATTAGAATCGCTCGGAACACCTGAATGAGTTTGGGTGGGCTGGTCTTTGGTGTTAAACACACGTTGTCCAGTTAGCTGATTTGCCGTCACACTCCCTTGCACTGTCCAGGTCTCTAGCACCATATAGGAAATCAGAATTAATGAAAAACTTCTCTGAAAGCCACATTATGTGGATGGTGACTGTTGTTTTTT
This sequence comes from Hyperopisus bebe, assembly GCA_026777045.1. NCBI lineage: Eukaryota > Metazoa > Chordata > Actinopteri > Osteoglossiformes > Mormyridae > Hyperopisus > Hyperopisus bebe. The sequence continues at coordinate 1,895,856 of JAODJW010000079.1, forward strand.
TCCCAAATGTTCCCACCAGTATGACCAGCAGCTCCAGTACACCCCAATTAGAGTGTTTCCTTTTCTGAGAATGGAGATGCATAAAAAATGACTTGGAGACAATGACGGGAATCATCGCTTTGTAACCACAAGCTGTGCCACACCCACCTCTGCCTGGATATTACTGCCCCCCCCCCGGTAAAACTGTAACTGTTTAAAGTGAAAGTGCAAAGCCAACAGTGTCTGGGTCTGTTAATAGATCCAAGGTAATTTACCATGCAGCCTCATGAACTCCTATTAAATGATAATCATAATACAAGACAGCTATGCCGGCTGTCAGCCGCCTGTGGGCATACAGGCGTGCGCAGTGTAAACTGCAGAAGGTGAACAGACGGTGAGGAGGTCAGCATGTCTTTCCCTTGGCTGGTACAAACCGACCACTGCGTGAGGATTTACAGCACGAAAAGGGGTGAGGTCACAGTGGGCCGTGCTGCGTCACGAGTCCGCCTGGGCTTCCCCTTGGGAGTGTGATGGAAGGGCCAAAACATTTATCAGGCATATGTTGTCATGTCAGAATCGACAGCCGTCAGAGCGGAACTGAATTTACCCTCACTGCACTGCTGGCTGTCAGCTGCCTCTGTCCACTTGACCTTAGACCCTCGGAAAACTGCATTTCCACAATTGATATAGATTAATTAGCAAAGTGTGTCACGCTAACAGAAAAGCGACATGACTGCAGTAGCCTGTGGCCCAACCAACGACAGCGGCATCAGCCAAACATCCCAAAATACCATAATCCTCTGCGGTAATCAGTCAGTAGCACAAAGCAGCAATAGATGTGGGACGATATGATGAGTATTAATCTGATTAGGCTTGTTTGTGGTAGCGTGGAAACATCTTTATTATTGAATGTGTACTTTCCCTGTAAGTGTCTTTGAGTTCATGTAAAAGCACTATTTATAAATAAAATGTATTATTATTATTATTATTATTATCTACTTTATCAAATTTTGAACTCCTGAATGACCCTAACGCATTTGGTTTGTGCCAACCATCCAATTCAGTGCTGCGATAGGAAATAAAAAAAAATATTCTGTGCCCCACTAGACATCTTCTACAAAACACTTTGATGGAACTATGTTGACTGAAATGACAGAAGGGGGGGATTGTAGGAGAATTTCACTGTATTTACTGGGGACAGAGACACAGTGACACTTCTGTGCAGGAAAGGAAAAGTGCCGGCTGATTCCGCAGAAAGGCAGGGTCCTGTTCCGAAAGGGTGAGATGAAGCCCACATTCCCTGACCTTTTCCCAGTGTCCCAGAAAATTACCTTAAATAATGAAGACAATCCCATTTGGATTGCACTGCATCGTCTCCACTGCATGGTGTTGCTATGTTGCTGTCCCTGGTGAATTAACTGACATTCACATTTTGGCCAGATAAAACCTCGCAGGGCTCTCTGTAAATGCCTTTTTACATAATCATGTAGTTGGCTGGAAAAGTATATGACCGATTTACAATGTTCCGGATTCAGTCTGTTCTGGAATATTGCTCGTATATGTAACATATCATCAAATAATGCTATACTGTCAGAGACACTGATACTTCTTCATGCAATGGAGACTTTATTCTAATACATATAAAAAACTAGTGTGAACCAAACATAAAAAATAAGAATAAAAGGAATCTTTGCTTTGAAAAAATAAAATGATCCTTGTGCCACTCCTGTTGAATGCTAACATGCTAAATCTTTCTGGCTATGAATTTAGGCTGCCATCTAGTGACTGGAAGGTGGAACAACCAAAAGGGAAAAAAATTCCTTCCAGCCCTGATTAATGTAATAATGCAAAGCTATCTAAAGCAACAGTGCGTGTCCTTTTTATTGTATGACGTTTTTGAGCCCATGAACGTTATAGACAGTGTGGAACAGGTGCTGTGCTGATACTGTATAGGTTTTTCTGATAATCGAGGAACACTAATGGGCCCGCAGGTGGTGCATGGAATCATAAAATTTTTAATACACGTGATAACAAGCACAGCATTTTACAAGAGACCCAGTGAGCGAGATTAATCAGCAACTCACCCGTTAATCTTAAAACAGCAGTGACTAACCCTGAACAGCAGCCAACATGCAATTCAGCATTGCCTGTCATCCCCCCCCGCCAGGAGCACCCGATCGTCTCAGTCCTGGTGAGCTCCGGAGATGGGTCCCAGTGGGAAGCCGTGCGAGATGAATCAAGAGGTGGATGGTGGGCTTTTTAGGTGATTTGTGATGCTGGTGAGCGCCAAGGCCAAGAAGACGTGCACAGAGCAATTTGAAATTAATTAACAAGCAGCTGATGTGTCACAGGACCGTAAATGAGCTCCGAGCAGCAAGAGGGCGCCATAGAGCAAATAGAGCAAAGCGCCACAGCAGTCAGCTGACACGCAGGGTCCTTCCCTCTGCCCATAAATAATTTATGCTGTTTACAATCTGCTGAATATAACCAGACCATCAGCCCTATCCCTGCATCATATTCTTATGCTTATCCTATGGAAAGTAACTCCTGATATCATATGTTTTATATCATAGCAGAGTCCTTGTTAAATGCCACTTAGTGGTTCCTTTTGTTCAAATCAATCAATAAATGACACGGCTGGCTGTGTCAGTGAAGCTTCTAAGCATTTCGCTCAAGGGGACGGCAGGATGTCCTTAAGCGGCGAGATGTTTTCTTTTTCCCTCAGCTGGTCTCGTCTTACCGGGTAGTATGAAATAGCATACTCAGAAAAAGTCCTACCTGCCCTCCTGCCCGCTCACCACAACCTTGCCATCACCCCCCTACCTCTACCCACTCTACCTACTCAAATTACATAACAGCTTGGCACACCTTCAGACTGGAAAGGCCAGGCCTCTGTCAAGGTGGGCTATTTTTACATGCCATCGCCCAAGGTGTTGGGAGCAAAATCGACATGTTCTTTTCTCATAAGCAGCTTTATGGGAGGCAACTGTGAAGCTCTACCCTGCATCTCATTACAACAGCTCATCTAAGCCGGCAACAGTGCCATCTGCAGCAGCGAAGGGTTCTGCCAATCGACCGCAATCCCGGCAATATGGACACTTCACAAATAAGACGGACCGGCGGAGGTGCCCACGTTTAAGGTGGATGACACAGGTTGTGTGGGGAGAGGCCAACTTCTGAACACAAAGGAGCTGGCAAACCCAGATGTTCTAGATCAATGTTTTCCGATCCAGTCCTTCAGGACCCACAGACGGCCCAGGTTTTTGCTCCCTCTGAGCTCCCTGCCAAACAGTCCATGTTTTTGCTCCCTCTGAGCTCCCAGCCAAACAGTCCATGTTTTTGCTCCCTCTGAGCTCCCAGCCAAACAGTCCATGTTTTTGCTCCCTCTGAGCTCCCTGCCAAACAGTCCATGTTTTTGCTCCCTCTGAGCTCCCAGCCAAACAGTCCATG
>JAODJW010000079.1:1899384-1910107 GCA_026777045.1 Hyperopisus bebe
TTGCTCCCTCTGAGCTCCCTGCCAAACAGTCCATGTTTTTGCTCCCTCTGAGCTCCCTGCCAAACAGTCCATGTTTTCGTTCCCTCCCAGCTCCTCGAGCAAAAACATGGACTTTTTGCAGGTCCTCGGGGACCAGATTGGGAAACACTGTTCTAGATAGTTATGCTTTCATAAAAGGTAATAAGAATTTTGAGGATTCGGGGGAGGGGGGGGGGGGAGGTAGCCTGAAGAGCATCCAAAAATGACTCCTTACTATCTGTGCTTTTAAAATAAACAGAAATGCAGCTCAGTTTCATACAAAACAGCACTTTGGGTGGCTTGGTAGCTCCGCAGTCAGACACCTTCAGGCAGATCAGTGCAGATCAGCCTCAGGCCCAAATCTGCATGAATTTGCATGTCAGCCCAGTGTTCAGGGAAATTTCCCCTCACAATCCAGCTAAATGCTCACTCCGGATGACGGATGACTCTGTGAATAAGTGCGTGATTATTCTAAGTGGTCTCCTGTCCAGAATGTACCTACCTTCTCAGGACAGGGTCTGAACCTCCAGGAATCAGACTGAGTAACTGGTAACTGAATCACACATCCCTGAAACCAAAATGAATGGTGATATGAAACCTGGAAAACAGCCGGCGTCTCTTTTTCTTTAGAATATCTACACCTACAATTACATTTGCTTTTAGAATAGAATAGAGTAGAACAGAATATCCACTTGCATATATGACAAAATATTGGAAGCAATTTAACCAAGTACACTTCTCAAATGTACAACAGCATCACCTCCAATCTGGTCTCATGTGCACCTCTTTAACATGTACACCCTAACACAGGTCATGACTCTGTCATTTTCAGCACTTTGATTATATCTGTCGTGCAGATCGATTCAAGATAGTTCTGGGGTTGAGCCGTTTTGCCGCATTTTTCCAGACACCTGCTGAGTGCTCCGCTGTGCCTGGGAACATTTCATGCTGAACACAGGCAGATCTATGTCGTTTACTTTGAAAACTGTCCACTTGATAAACAGAGCAAATGTGATGAGCGAAAAGTCTGAAGATAAACAGAGAAGCGGAGCAGATGCAGAACACTCCCCCGTTCGCAGAAAGCACCGCTTCATGGAATCTGTAACGGATTCTGGAATCCTGGAACAAAAGCTCTGCTAAGTCACGATAATCATATAATGAAAACGACCTTTGGCATGGCTCACGAGAGAATTCAGCTTTTGTTCTTTGGACTTGTCTGCACTGGAAAAGACAATGAAGTTCAAGTCTGCCGAGAGCTCTTAATCATGTAAGTATATTTTCAGTTAAAACAAACTGTATTGAGTTTATTTCATAACCATATTTTTTGTCGCACAATGTTATTTTTTTATGAAGAACAAAACACACACCCCAAAGTCAGAAAACTGCATTCTTTGTGATTTCAAATTGAATGACAGCTGACTTTAGTTATACTGAACTGCAGAGAGTATCATATTCAGTACATAGCCTGCTTATTTTAGCATAATCAATGACCGTCTGTTTGATAATAAGCTGATTTCTCAAAAACATTCATGCCGTGTTTTCAGTTTAACAGGGACATGGACTGAGCCAGTGTACTTGCCAAAGGAAAGGTAATGATGTAGTAGGTTACACCCTGGAACTGGGACCAAATTCGCTGTGAGGGACCAGCAGCTGCACCCTGTGTTTTGTCTAAAGGAACCTGAATAGCTGTAGAACCTGTAAGCTACTCTCTGAGCCAAAGATCTGATAAAGATCATTGCTAAAATTAATTTATGACTAATTATGAAACACCAATCTCTATATTTGGATAACAGACAGGGCCCAACCTGTTTTTCAGGGTCATAAGCAAAATTTCATTAACCTAGGTATCAATTGTCATTTTCCTTCCCATTCTGACAGGCAGATCAATTGGGTGGGGGCCTCGTGGTGGCTGCTGGGCCCAAAGCAGCACTTAGTTCGTGTTTGCCTTAGGTCTGCCCTGAAAACGGGCCTAAATGAGCTACAGTTTAATTTTCTTTGATGTTGTACAACTTTAGTAAGCGCTGGAATACTAGAAATACTGGAATATGGGCTGCACATGCTTACATAAACGGATCAACTCTGCCATCTAGCGGCACTCACAAAAAAAATACGAATTTACAAAACGGAAGTACGACTGTCATAGATCACGTGTTTTGTCACGTTGCTATTTTTATGGCGTACATATAGGTTCTGAACCTCTGCTTATTATTAATTGTCAAACGCTTCTGAAATTAGAACGTTTTGCTTTGTCATTTTGCAGGCGATTACAAAAAATTACAATTCTGCTGTGATTAGGTACACTGCTTAGTTAACTACTGGTATCGCTTTTGTGTGTTAGAGTTTTATTTACCGTTTGGAGTAATACAACTTCTGACCTGATATTTCGGCTACGTCTGATGGCCGTCTCTGGTTTATTGGAAAACGACCTAATACGTAGGATTCATACAGTGCGGGTTTCGTTAACCATTTTCACCTTGATTTTGTGTTCCAAATAAACGTGATGTCTTGTCACGACCACAAGGCAACCATTTTCTCCTTGTATACGTCACGACGACACGTAATGACGCAATTCGTATAGTGCGTATATATGATTGTATAAACACACGCACGGTAACTTTTATTCTGTCTAATGTTTTGGTCTTGTTAGATAAACATATCATTAGAAAAGATTCATTTTCTCTCTTTTAGGAGTCAGTCCCTTTATGTGATACAGCACACTGAATAGTACTGATGCTACCATGACAGAAGTCCCAGTAATTCTGGATGGTGGATTGGCAACAGAACTTGAAGCTGCAGGCCTGAAGATACAGGTAACATGACGCAGACACAGAAAAAGCACGATTACGGTATGGGGAGATGTGTGATTGACGATAGGATCTGCTGAAACAGGGCGACCCCTTATGGAGTGCCAGAATACTGCACAGTAACCCACAGGCTGTCAAGAGCGCCCACTACAGGTAGGGTCTACAAACCCCCTGAACTGACTTGGTTCGTGTTCTTTTCTTTGTTTCGTAGTAATCTATTATTATTATTATTATTATTAATTATTATTATTATTATTAATTATCGGTTTTTTTTCACTCACCTGTGCTTACCACTGTAGTGATTTGATTAGACTCTGTTTTGAATTATCATGGACTGTAAATCACCGCTTGATTTGACCCAGTAGGAGCCGGTAAATTAACCAGTGGGTAGTTGAGTTAACCACGTCGATGTAAATATTTCAAAACTGCATAACTGCAGTGTGTTACAGTAGTCCTGATTTGTACCACAAGGGGTATTTTAGCAAATTACAAGGTGCAGCAATGTTTGCGTAGATTTCTTCAGAGTGGTGCAGATGTCATCGTGACAGCCTCCTACCAGGCTAGCATACAAGGGTTTGTCCAGCATCTGGGTGTCTCAGTGGAACAAGCCAGCCAACTCCTGATGTCCAGCGTCCATCTGGCTAGACAGGCTCTGCTGGAGTTTGTGACCAGCGCCCCTCCTTCCGGTAAGAGTGGCGAGTCGTCGTAACGCATTCCCCGGCCTGGGCGTGGTCTCACCTTTTCTCCAGCTGCGGCTCACCCTAATCCAGCAGGCTGCAGGACGGGGTGCTTCTGTGAAGCTGTTATTGGGTAGTATGATGCCCTTAGTTCAATGAATGGATCAAATGAAAAACATTCCACTCCTTCACTTTACTGGTTATACCTTAATAAAAAACTGGGGTTAAGGAACATGCCAGACAAGCTACGCACGACACCATCTCACTCTAGAATTTACCGTATGCCTGCGTATTTATTGAAGTCCTGCTGGTTCCAGTAGGTATTATGCGTATTTACTGAAGTCCTGCTGGTTCCAGTAGGTACTACATTAGTCAGAAACTGATCCCAGTGCTTTTAGTATAAACAGAACTGAAACGTAACTCGGACACTTCCAGCCATGGTAGCCCTCCCTTACTCAAGCTGTATCACCATGGATCTGCCCCTCCCCAGGGGACAGAGTGCCGATGGTGGCTGGTTCTGTTGGGCCTTATGGCGCGTTCCTCCATGACGGCTCCGAGTACTCAGGAGCTTATGACCAGGACATGACTGTTGAGGTGAGCCAACCAGTGGTGCTCTCAGTGCCGGTCCTGAACAGCACGTGGCCGAAAGTCACCGGAAGAATCTTCTCTGCTCTTAGGAGCTGATGGCCTGGCATCGGCCAAGGCTGCAGTGCCTTGTTTCTGCGGGGGCTGATATTATCGCCATGGAAACAATCCCCAGCCTGAAAGAGGCTGAGGCCTTGGTAGAACTTCTCCGGGAGTTCCCTGCTTCTAAAGCGTGGCTCTCCTTCTCCTGTAAGGTAAGCTCTAAGGCTGAGTGACATTTCCAGCTGCTCTCGATTACTGTGCCTGTGTACTACAACAAAGAGCTACTCAGCTATCTGATAGACGAAAGGCTCGAGGACCCAGGAGCCATCAAAAGGGCTTTACGTGGTGAACAAAGTCATTTGAAATGTCTTCCAGGATGAAAAACACATTTCCAACGGCAAGTTGTTCTCAGAGGCGGTGCGTCTGGCCCAGAGGACCCAGCAGCTGGTTGCCGTTGGGGCAAACTGCTGTGCCCCCCACCTCATTGAGCCGTTGCTGGTCGGCGCTGGTCCACTTAGCAGCCCGGACCTGAACTGGATCGTTTACCCCAACAGCGGAGAGGAGTGGGACCAGGACGTCGGGTGGGCGGAGCCAGGCGCTGGCCTAAAAATCTCCTCTAACTCTCAGGAGTTAAACAGCAGGTATCTTAATCGGTTATGATTCTAAGACGTTTCTCCGCATCACCGTTTCAGATGGAAAACATCAGAATGGAGGACCTCCTTTGTCAGGCTCGGCACGCGGTGGCGGGAACTGGGAGCATCCTGGATCGGTGCGTAGGGCTTGTGTGACAGTGATGAGCAGCAGTCAGACGTAACGCGTCACCCTTGCAGCACTCAGCAGTACAGCCTCTTGCAGGGGGGTGCTGCCGCGTCGGCCCGGCGGATATCGCGGAGCTGAAATCGCACCTGGAAGGGAACCCGGTCACGGGAGCTAGCTGAAAGCCGAAGCAGCCTCACGGTGATGACATCACGGCGTCACCCAGAGATGGCGGCCAAGCGAACTACTAGAGCCTTTTCTTCACCTACTAAGTCCATGGATAAAAAAAATAAACCATGTTCGTTTCAGCGAAATAAAACACTCAGTCTGTAGAAAGTTTTATTTATAATCAAATAAGGGGGGGGGGGGAAACAAATGTACACTAATGCCACATTTATACATGGGGGAGACTGGAGCAGAGACCTTGACAATTTCGGGGGGAGTGGAATATATGTGGGTTTATATGACATAAGGAAACAGACGTGCTGTCTGGTCTTACTGATATCTCATATCCCACAAGGCCTTTTTCACAGGCTATACCTTAGTACAATCAACAATACAGTGATTACAGTGTAATACAGTGAATACAGTGAACAAAGTACAATTACTCTGCCTCACTGAGAATCTGTTTCTTACCTTTACACTTTGGACACAACTGGCTTTCAGTGTAATTTTACATCACTTTCTTTCAGGGACCTTCTCCGTTGAGTATCGTACTTCTACAGACAGAATCGGTAACGTAAAGTGTGCCAAGTCACGTGGTCAGACTCCAGCTCAGAAAGAAGCGTTGAAATGTCGTCTCCCTGCAAGCTAGTAGGACGACACTGCTGTGTACAAATGGTGTTAAATCCACTCGTACCCAGGCACCTGCCTTATGCTAATCCCCTCATTTTACCGATATGTAGATAAATGAAGACTGTGCCACCTTTGGGCCACAACTGAACAGTCTGATTCAGGGGTATGAGGAGCAGACGGACTGGGTGCACCTTCTCCCAGAATCCCCTGCAGAACCCGTGCTCTCACTCAGTGCCGTCCTCGTCTATCTCGCTGTCTGGGGACCCGCTGTGTCTATACTCGTAGGTGTTGGACAGGCGTTTCCAGTTGACCTCTTTGTGGTAGCCCGTACTCAGAGAGTGGCTCAGGTGACCCAGGGACTTGGCAGAGTGCTTCTCCTCGAACCCGACCCCCCTCTCTGCCCCCTGATGATGGAGGTCGTGCCGAAGGTTCTCCAGATTCAGAGCCCAAGGGCCCAGCTTCTGCCAGTTCACCCTCTGGAAGGCCATGATGCAGTGCAGGTTCCCGCCGACCTACCGGATACACAAAACTGTTAATGGTTCTTACTCTGTTCAGGAACCCAAGTTCCTGGTTGTGCCCAAAGATACAAATTAGCAATCTAAAACCAAGCTTGTATGAATAACTCCTTAATAATCTTCTCTACATGTAAAAACAAAATATAACATTATTGACTGCTCAGAATTATACTGAGAATTTTGCTTTCAAAATATCAAAATTTGTACAATCTCATTCAAGACTTTAAACTAATAGATGCCACCTTATCAGGAGAAATGTTTAGATTCGTGCAACACTTGGGTGATAGAGGATAACTGGTTGGAAAAAAACCCACAAACCTTCTTGGTTTTGCGATACTGAATTCCCCTTTCTGTGTGCCGAATATCTATATATTCCGGATTTTGTGTGTTAAGGTCAGTCACAATGTCCATCCACCTAAACAAAGCAGATTCGGTGAGACACAGGTGGAGATTGTCGCTGACAGGAAATGCTTCAAGGCCACAGAGACTGACTTTTTACAGTGGATGGCGGGGTGCTTCCTGCTCGGCTCTCCAATGAGAATCCAGTACTCCAGTTCGCTATTTGGGAGAGGAGCCCTAAAGAGAAACAGAGAAAGTACAGCATAGACAAGACTCATTTTGAGAGAAATCATCTGATGGAAAGTGTAACATTTTCACTCATCGTTATGATTCAGTGAAATGTATGGTTTTGATTTATGTAGAATAATAATTGATACTTTATTGAAATTGTCTTTATGCCTCCCTGAACTTGCTCTTTGTAGAGTAAGCTGTCCGCAAAGGGCAGCCACCCATCGGGGTGCCCAGGGAGCTGGGGGTTAAGGGTCTTGCTCAAGGACTCGCAGAGGCCGGGCTCGAACCGGTAACCTTCTGATCACAGGCACACAGGCTTAGCCCACTGAGCCACGTGCTGCCCCCAAACTATAGATTATGGATATAACACTTAAGGATGAGCTAATATTTTGGGGTGTATATACAGTTGGTGTTTTATTAATAACAATCGCTAAAATCCTACTCGTTGCCAAAAGCTGCCTACCTGTACGCTTTGGCTGCTCTAAGTGGAGTGGCCTCGAAGCCCAAGGGGCAGAAATAGTGATTCTGACAGTGGTAGATGTAGGCCATCGACTCATCCTTGAGACCTTGGGTAAGCTTTGTCAGAGCTCCCTCCGCTGGCAAGGAGGCCACAGAGCACCGTGTTAAAACACAAATAAGTAAGACACTGGCCAACATGTAGACAGCAGCAGAATATACTCTTGGCCAAGGCATCAGTTAAAAGCTTATCACAGTAGCATCATTAAGATGCTATAGCATAACAAGTTCGTAGACTAATGTGCAGTGTGGCACAACTATCTGACCTGTACTTAATAGAATTTAATGTTAATAAGGACTGCCACTTGCCTGTCTCTCCAGCAGTCTTGTGTTTCCCGTGGGGTTTATACAGAATGTAGGAACACCCCCGCACACGGAAATTGTCATTGATTTGTCGGAACCATCTGTGGGAATGGAGAGGAGCAGGATGAGAGCAGCCCCTGGACACCAAAAGGGGAGGGGACACGCATCAGCCAATCAGAAGTGTGAGAACAGGGGCCGCGTACCGCATGAGGGTGGCGTTGCCAGTGAAGGGGCCAAACTTGATCTCCTCAAAGGGAGGCTGGAAGCCCAGGATAAGCAATGCCTCCTCCTGGGAGATAGGTGGCAGGCTGCAGGGGCAAGACATGGGTCAGTACGCACCTTATCCTGCTCCCCCTGCTGAGCACTGGAAAACAAACAGCAGCGTAAAAGTGTGACGGTGTGGGGGGGTAATGAGGCACTGAAGCCCCACTCCACGACACTGTCAGTGACTGACTGCTTTAACTGTACTCAGATCAAACAACAGTGGCAAAAAAAACACTGTACAATAAGTTGTTGAAACATGGTGTGAGATGTTTACACTCGCGATCGCCAGAGACCGGAGGCGTGGCCGGGTGGATGCTGCCCCGCATCATTAGAAGGTATCGTACAGCCGATCGCTGGCCCAGGATCGCATGAGAATTCAATATGGTGACTACTGAACATGCGTCATTATTGCATCATCGTAAAGTCGAAGTATCTAAGTCAAACCATCATAAAGTGTGTTGCACCGGCAATGTTACAGCCCATAATGCACTTCTGCAAAACTTCAGAGGACAGAGAAAGCAACTGATTTCCGACTCCTTGGGAGATTTACCTCCCGGCTCCCAGTGTGCTGTACAAAAAATTCCAGCAGGATACCAATGATGAGATTCCACAGGAAGTCTTATACTGTGGGCGACTGATGCAATACCTATAAAGAAGAGAGCAGACAGAGCCCGCTGTAAAGGCACAGACAGCCCAATGTACTTAACATAGGAACACAACATGGGGGGTGGGTACAGACCATCTTCTCAGGTCCAGCACCTTCCTCTGTTTTATTTCCTCTAGCGTAGCCTGCAGAGGGGCGTCCTGCAGATTCCTGCTGTGTTTATCAGCGGACTTCATCTTCTTGGAGCTGGGCTTCTTCGTGTTGGCTGTGATTCAGAGGCAAAAAATATAGGTTTATTAATCCCCCAAAAAAGGAACAAGATCAGAGTCACAATTTGCTGAGCTCTGTTGATAAATCCGTGGGAAATGCTAATATCAACTGAACACCATCTGCGATGACAAGCACGATATATGATGAATCATCGTGTCTATTATGTCATTTCTCCCACTCCCTTAGTGACGAGCCCGACTTTAGGACTAGAAAGGGCTAAAATGCATTTTTTAAAAGGTTGGCTTACTTGTCCTGTTTTTCCTGGTCAACACGGCATCGAAATCGGTCGTGTCGATCTCCCAGGCGAGCACCGGCTTGGCCAGGCTGGATGACACCACATCCAAGTGGCAGTCTGCATCAAACGGCACGTTTCCCCCTCCGCCTGGCGCCGGTGGGTAGCTGGACGTCTTAGGCTGACTTAAGGAGGGACTGCTGTCCCCAGACACAGCTGCCCCCTCCCGGGACGTGCTGATGGGGTGGTACACAGAGGCAGCATGGTTGAGGAGTGCATAATCTGAGCAGACCGTGTAGAACTTCTCCCGGGAGTGCGTGACGGGGCAGGTCCATGGGAGTTGGACCTCGGCACTAGATGCCCGCCGTGGCCTCAGGGCGTCCCTGGGGAAGGAGCCAGACAGGCAGGGCTCATTGGCCCTGCTGGGGGGCCTTTTGGGGGCTTCTTGGTCGCTGGTGGTGGAAACACTTGCCTCTTGACTTTCTGAAGTGTTAGGCATTGAATCTTGAATGGTAGATGGGAGAATTGTGCTTAGCTTGGACTAAGTGACGACGCTGGTGGAGAAAAAGTGAAGGAAAAAAAAATGCACAAACAGATTTTACTGCAAGACCTTCCCAGGAAGGCTGTTTGTTGTTGTGCGAAAGCTGATAAGGTCTGTACCTGGCGGCTATACAGTCAGCCTCACCATTCCCATCCGCTTGCACGGGCAGCTGACATCCAGTCGTAGGTCATCCGATTGTCCCGTTTCACACAAAAACATGCATGTGTATTTCACACGTGGAAATTTGGACGCATCGGCGGCATGTATGTATGGTGTTCGGTATACAATATCTATTCTGTTTGCTAAATCAGCAAGCTAAATTTGATTTAACAGTTCGACGGGACTTTAAAAAGCGACGCACTAGAAGAACACGCCATCTCTGCTCGAACCTGGAAAGAACAATATTACGAACTACCGGTTCCCCACCGCTACCTGGTCACCCCAGGTAGAGAAAATATTAAGCCCCAGTCGACACTGCAACCTGCTATGCTAGGTTAGGCTAAGCCATTGATGTTTACCCACCCCCTCCCAAATGACAATTGCTCTTCGGCCCCCGCCGGCGTAATACTGGGGAGAATAAATAAGAAAACAGTTTGCGCGTTACCACCGTGCCATTACCGCAATTTGCAACGATTCTGTTATGCAAAATTACTGCTCCACTATGCTGGACCTAGCGAACATTGTGCCAGATATATCCGTAGTGTCCGTACGTACCAGGCTCTTTAAAAATGGCTCTCGGTCCACCCGGGTGCGTTACGATGCTATAACTGGGGTTGGACGTCCGAAACCCCACCTACTCCCCCATGCATTATCATAAGCATCACTCTACGTACCTCGTAAGCGATGCATCTATCAGAAAAATGCTCAGAGCCGGCAGTGGGTTGCCAGAGGGCGGCGATCGCAGTGTTGCTCTTCGAGCACCGCCCGAGCGTAACGCCATGGAGACCCGGAGCAGAAGCGACTGCCGCCTTCCGCAGTGATCGGGTGAACCGGAGCGGTCCTGCGCAAACTGGCAGGCCGAATCGCCTTGTATACGGCGGGGTGCCTCCTCCCACCCGTCTGCCGGGACGGCTTCACATTTTGCTGGAGTAAACCCGAGAGTCGGCCAGCGAGCCGGCGTCGGTGTGGTGTCTGCGCCTCGGTTTATCCTCTGCCACTCAATTAGTTCAACTGTCACGTTGTTCAGATATTAAAAAGCATGAGAGAACGAACGACACCCCAACCTTTATAA